>JRUX01000099.1:0-63608 GCA_001407235.2 Kudoa iwatai | reverse complement strand
AAATCCAATAATTCTAGTGTCATTAGATTCTACTTCAAATTTTATATACAACTATATATATATTATTATAATATATCTGCTTGATTCAAAAAAAATATAATAAATGATTCCACCGGGGATTGAACCCGGGACCTCGAGTGTGTTAGACTCGCGTGATAACCACTACACTATGGAATCTTAGCGACGAAGAGTGGTCGTATTGAAATATTATATTCGTATTGAAGATTTTAATTAATCTTTAATACATTATTTACCGATTTTATTTCACTCTTAATAAAAAGTATTTCAATTATTTTTTGTAACATACTTTATTTAATTTTAATAATTGTTCATGCTTGCAATGTAAATCCCTTGCCTTTTCTTTCGTTTTTATATATTTCCAATTTCCATGTGCAATATATTATAGTTATGGTCATTAAAAGGTTATCTTAAGATGATTTTATGCTGTAAAGCGGTATTAAAATTGGTAGTTCCAACAAAATTTTTTGCAATTCTAATATTCCATATTCAGAACTATCCTAGTATTACTCTATCCAAATAATCAAATCTGAAAATTAATTTTTCAAGATAAAATATGTTGAAAATGATACAGTTCTAGTTCTATATAATGGAATTTAAAAATAAGTATGAACCATTTTTCTAATGAAGGTGATCTAGCTCTAGTACAAGTTGTGTTACAATGCCATGTCATTGATATTTGTGATTATTGCAACAATTTCATTTGAAATCATGTTAGAAGTACAGATACTTTGAGGATGTTAAGAAACCAAAATCAGATTAATATATGCATCAATAGGATTAAAAGAATAAGTATCTAAAATCAGTAATATGATCTTATGAGTTAGCTTGTAATACTAGATATAAAGTATAGTATAAGTTAATCAAATAAAATAGACAAATAAATTTATCATTAATGTTAGAGAATTATCTACAAATAAACCCAAAGTAAGAAAGAGAAACTATATCAATTGATTAGACAAGTGTAAAGATATTTATTCCAATACAAACAGCTAAAAATGGCTCCACTGAAATAAACATCTCTCTCTTAATGCCCGTACGCCATGATAGTTCCATTGGTAACTTGTTACGATATATTCATCAATTGAAGGAGTCTGTGAAATGTTACAAGCTCCTTTAAATGCAGTATGGCAAGGATGACAATCCTATTTATACAGTTTTAAAGAATCGATATAAGAAAAAATACCATAGTACTACTAACAACATCAACAACAACTTCTTTATATTTCTTTCCTCGTGGTAATTGAGCTTCAATGCGATACTGTAAAAAATTATCAGCATCTTGAATGATAGATCCTCCGCCTACGATGTAAATATTGGCAAACATTCGAGACTGTTGTTCAATGTCATCTAAAATATTTTTTTTTTAAACTAATCATAACAAAATTATGAATTAAATGTAATATACTACAAGTAAATATGCTATTCATTATAGCTTCACTTAACGACAAAACATCAGTTTCAAGTTTTAATGGACAATAAGGAGTAGTGGCTGAAATATCGCATTTAGAAACATTGTTAAATCCACTTTGATCATCACTAACAGATAGCGATGATGTTATTTCTTCTTCTATATGATAATTATTAAGTTCCTTACATCCTTAAAATTATGTCAAGGTACCGTTTAAATTAGGTGAGCTCCCTTCAGAACTCAACAACTAATGCATAAAATTAATTTAAAATAGAATAAGTATATCAGCTACTTGCGTAATTCCTAGATTTAATCCAGTGAATCCCTAATAGTAGATGATAAAAAAAATTTTTCTTTCGGAAGAAACTTACACTACACAACGGGTAACTAATAAGAATATCAGAACTAGTATCATAATCGATGTAGTAAAAAGGTTTTGCAATATTTGAATCAACCAAACTAAGAAATGGGTGGGAAAAATATACCTAAAATGATTTAATAAAAATTAATTCCTTAGTATTAGAAAATTTCTTTGTTTTAAAAGTCATAAGAATAATAGATAATACATAATAATGAAATCTTTAGAACATTTTACACATAAATTTAATGGAATTATTACTTTTTTTGTTATGAACAATATATTATCAGTGTTTGTATTTAAAAACATTAAAAAACGATTAAATTACAAGACGTTGTCTAAATTATGCCATATTAAAGTCAAATAATGTTTAACATGAAATACAGCTAATTTTATGATTTAAAAATAGTTAGAATATATATTACAAGGTTTTAATAAAACCTAAAAAAGGAATTTTAATTACACCTTTTATATCAAAGTAATATCACAATCTTCAATGTGTAGATACCTTTTATAAACTAAAAACTAATAATTCATTCATTAAAAAAAAATTAATTGATTAAATTTTAATTTTATAATCTATAGAATAAATATTATTACAGTTGATGCTAGAAGTGGTTCTTCTCCAAGAGAAAATTCTATATTGTCTAATTTATCACCATTAAAAGAATCCCAATCAATTGTATAACTATTATAGGAATCCACATTCTTTATTTATACATTAAAATGACATTATATTTGTACATATATAATGTGTATACCGGATGAAGATGACAAGTCTTTACTTTTATATCTTCAAGTAATTTAAAATGATAAAAATTTTTAAATGGATTAAAGTTCTTAACTGGAAATAGTGACTAATTAGATATATATGATAGATTAAATTATATTCAAAAAGTTATTACGTCTTTTAAAAGGTAATATAGAGCAGATGAAATCAAACTTGAACCAAAATTAAGCGTTATTCTTAAAGAAGAGCATTTATAAACGATACACATATTATTAAAATTAAAATAACCGTGATTTTGGAATAGATACACCATCTTCAACACACGATATACTAGTTTTTGAATGTCCTATATCAACAACACATATACTTTGACACCTGGCATAATAAGAAACAGCTACCGACTCCTAATATAAAATATTATGGTGTAACTTTTTAATTCGTTGTTAAATTCATTAAAATATAAAACAAAGATAAATTTAAAAAAAATAGATTATTATTTTTTTATGATTAAAAGTTATAACAAGAATTTCATGAAAATACATATAAAAATTGAATTTACTTGAATAACAGTCCCAGCATCAAATTTAAGCTCTTTAATGAGTATGTCCATCATTAAAATTATTGAATTTCTATCAAAAAAATCTGGAACTAATAGTAAAAATTTTTTATTCTATTAATTGTTAATAAAATTAATAATAATTAATATTTATTTAATGTACAGAACAATCCATTTTCATATCTTTAGATTCAAACAATTTTTCCAATGCATATGACCAATGGTATACTATTAGATTCTTTTCTAGTTCTGTTAACGCGGACTGACTCGTATTATTATTTATAATGTCACTATAGATCCATTTAACTATGTAATTTTTTGAATTCATTTTAAATATCTAGAACATTTAAATATTTATTTTGACTTTTATAAACAACATACATCTTTCCCAATAATAAATTCACTATCTAAATCAGTTAATTCATCACTTTCATTTTCAATTTGTTTACAATGGATTTCATTATAACTAAATTTACTGTTGTTTTCATTCTATAATCAAAAGGGAAATGATAAATTTAACTATAAAAATAAAAGATTAACTAATTTATACAGTTAAAATCATTATCAATACATATGATTATAGTTAAAAATATTAACCATCATGTAAAATCCAACAGTTGGCCTATTATAACAGATTTATATAAATCCAAATATTAGCTTTTTAAATTAATTATAATCTTATGGTAAAATAATAATAGCATGATAGATTGATAAATTTTTGTATAAAACATTAATTTACAAATAAATTATACTTGAAGTTATCTTATTTTATATTTAGTAGAGTATACTATAATATTTAAAAAAACAATAATTTTTTTAAAGAATAATATAAGAATATCTGATTTTTTAGACTTTAATATAATAAAATAATATAAATATATTATAATTTAATTCATTAATTCCTATAAAATATACTTAAATACTATATATTAATATGCATAACAGTTAAAATCATCTTATTAAAAAACACACTATTTTAGATATAATCATTTTTTATAAAAATGGAAATACTTTATCCAAACTAGAACTAGGATTGTAATTGCTACTATCTAGTAGTTTTAGTGTTTTAACAACATCAACTAAATATTTTCTATCAAAATTGTCAATTGGTTTTATAGGTATCTATTAATTTATGTTACAAAAATAATATAAGTTATGTTTTAATAAAAAAATTACGTTTGGATAATATTTGTCTTCTTCAAATGATGAACTATTATTTTTATATTTATATGCAATAGCATGTACAAAACACAATGGATCATTATCATCACCAAAACCAACATATAAATTATAATTTCCTGGATGGATAATAATATAATTTGATATTGTCTAAATTTTTTTCATTATTATAATAAACAATATTATGTTAGTGTTTTTACATTATATATTTTAAAAAATATATAAATATTATATAGTGATTACTTATTATCATATTAAATTAAAAACTATCTTTTATAACATCATGTAATGAATAATAAAAAATTAAAGCTACCTCATTCATTGGAACTGTTAACAAACTTTTCCGAACATTACCGATTAAGTATTTTAGCGGTATCGCTACATGGAATGCACGATCACTTTATAAATTTTAATATTTATATCATTTTGTTAAAAAAAATTGCTAACTAACTATAATATTATGTATCAATTCACTATATAACTTTTTATTTTAATTAATTGAATTTTATTCGTTTAGTAATCCATATTATCATATAGATAAGAGAATATTGAATAAATATCACTAAATTATATATATATATATATAAATACCATAAAAATTATCAAAAAACCTTTAGAGCAAAAATATTGCCATTTTAACAAAAATGAATCGATATATTACAGTGATTAACTTAATTATTAATGTGTGTGATATATAAAAAGTCTTATTTAGTGTCCTAGTACATAATATAATAAGTTTATATATGAAAAATTTATTATAAAAATTAAAAAATCACTAGTATTTATGGAGAAACATAAAAAATATTAATAAAATATATATCACAGACTAATAGACAATTAAAAAAACATCAGTAGGCAATAATTTTCTTAAAGTAACAAGAAAGCAACATATTTATAAAATATTTTATCAAATTAAAAAAAATGCATACATTTAATATTATTGTATTTTACTATTAGAATTTGATAATACACAAGTATCATCATAGAAGACCACTTAAAGATACCTAAAAAAAAGAATAAAATGCTAGATTTACATACTCTTATCAATTAATTATCTGCATTATTGTCAAGATCAAAAAAGATTAGTAATGATGAAATAAATAATGGTATCTATGATCTACTGGAAAAAATGGCTCTAAAAATGATAAAAAAACTTGAATTTTTTCGTCGTTTTTAACTTTAAAAAGATACATAATTGATAGTAATATAACATTTTTACATTAGACGGTTGAATTAATAGGATCTAATAAGCAATAAAAAATAAATATACTATTAAAAACAGATTTTTTCATAATGAATAAATCACAGTAGAAAACTAAACATAATATGGATGTTTTAAGAGTTAAATAAACTCATAAGGAATAGTTTTACTATAAAATATCTAAATGAATGTTTTATTACTTTATTAAAATATAATGAGTAAATTTTTAAAGATATTGTTATGTATTTATTGTAATTTTTAAATGAATCCTTGATATATAATAAAATTACTACCTTCCATATCAAATTGACCGTAATATTACATTTATTAATAAATAGAAATACACTAAACTGTATATATACACTTTTTTCAGTAATGATAATAATCTTGATAGAGTTAAATCCTTATTAATACATACGTTAATAGTGTACATTGTTTCTGCCTGTTAGTTACTTTTTTTACAATTTCCACATCCAAAAATTAAAAATAATAGTGTTAATATTATTATAAACGAATAAATAATTTATAAGTTTAAATAAATCATGCGATTTATGTTTTAACAAAAGAATGATATACTTTAATTTAACATGAATAAAATTATTTTAGATTAATTGATATGAGATATAAAATTTATACAAAATTTTACTAATTTTAATTTTAATTAAAAATTATTTTTAATAATTAAACATTTAATTTATGATTTTTTAGCATAATAGCTTGAAAAAATATAAAACCATTAACATAGTCAAATGCTGTATTTAGTGTGTGAAATATTTATATTTTATTAGTCAGACAACGGTTCAATTGGTTCAACATCAATTTCATTCCCAACCATGATATCATTTGTACTTTTTTGTTTAAAAAAATCAAGGTTAGTGATAACTTTACAGTCACTATCCCGGTGATATGCCATTTTATCAGGAACTTCAATTTTAGGACCATCAACATTTAAATTAAGAGTAAATGCCATTATCTCCATAAAAGGTTTAAAGAAATACTATAAAGCTTTTTAAATAATATTAGTATAAAATAATTGATACATAAAATATTCTATTGGCTATTTCATATAATTTCCATGTTTGCTTTTCAGTAAAACAAAGAGTAGTTAAAATAAGTGAGAAAATTGTTACAGTTATAGCCATTAAAGGAACAGAATCTTTCATATAGTCAAGTTTAGTAAATCGGTTAAAATTCTTTCTTGGAATTAACAAAAGAGGCGAATAGCGTTCCAAATTTGGGTCAACTATTTTTAAATTTGTATAATAACCAGTATACTTGTAACCACTGAATCGGTGTAGAAAATTATGATAATTTTTTTTATTTATATTTAAATGTTGAATTATCTGTAACTTTATACTTTTTCCATTACTTATTTCAACAGCAGTAAGTAGTACGCGAGACAACATTCCACGACTAATTTAAACTACACTACCAAGCATGCGCGTTTCTATTAATATAAGGTTTATGATAAAATGTAATAAAATTTTTTTCCTATAATTCTAACAGTAATAAAAATTAAAAAAAAATAAAAAAAACTATAAAATCATAAATATCTATGATTGAAGACTATCAGTTTAAATTGCTAACTGTGATTAATTCCCGGCATGTTGTCGTAAGCCGAACATTTGAATAGTGTAATGATTCGAAGAGTTCTACATGCACCATATAAATGTGGATATATTAGACGAAATACAACATATGATCGTTTTTTAAGTAATTTTTAATGGTTTTTCATTTTTTTTAATATTTTTAGAAAAAACATATGCTATGATAACAACTTCAGTATTATCACAAGCAAAAAAATTTCCTCCATTTAAACGATTAAACACCACAACTGCTACTAGTAATATGAAAAAGCAAATTTTGCCTATTAAATCGGCCGGAACAGGTGAGATAGTCGCTATCATTGGTGCTATTGTGGATGTGCAGTTTGATAAAGGTTTACCTCCAATTTTAAATGCACTTGAAGTACAGAATAGAAGCTCACGTTTAGTACTTGAAGTCGCACAACATTTGGGTATGATTGAATTATTTAATTTTTATTTAATTTTTTTAGGAGAAAACATTGTTCGTACTATTGCAATGGATGGTACTGAAGGACTTGTGCGTGGACAAAAAGTTGTTGATAGCGGCAGTCCTATAAAAATACCTGTTGGTCCAGAAACACTTGGTCGCATAATGAATGTGATCGGAGAGCCAATAGATGAACGTGGTCCTATTAAAACAGCAGAGTAATTTTTTTTAATTAGCAAACAAATATAATTCATATATTAAAATATAAAGAACAGCACCTATTCATGCTGAAGCTCCTGAATTTGTTGAAATGAGCGTAGAGCAAGAAATTTTAGAAACAGGAATAAAAGTCGTTGATCTTTTAGCTCCATATGCTAGAGGTGGTAAGATTGGTCTTTTTGGAGGTGCTGGTGTTGGTAAAACTGTACTTATTATGGAATTAATCAACAATATTGCCAAAAAACATGGTGGTTACTCCGTTTTTGCTGGTGTTGGAGAAAGAACAAGGGAAGGAAATGATCTTTATCATGATATGATAACTACCGGGGTTATTGATTTGAAAAAAGATAAATCTAAAGTAGCTCTTGTTTATGGACAAATGAATGAACCACCTGGTGCTAGAGCTAGAGTTGCTCTTACCGGTCTTACTGTTGCTGAATATTTTCGTGATAAAGAAGGACAAGATGTATTACTTTTTATCGACAATATATTTAGATTTACACAAGCTGGATCTGAAGTATCAGCTCTTCTTGGTAGAATTCCATCCGCTGTGGGTTATCAACCTACTTTAGCTACAGATATGGGATCCATGCAGGAACGCATTACTACAACTAAAAAAGGATCTATTACATCTGTTCAAGCTATTTATGTTCCTGCTGACGACTTAACTGATCCAGCTCCTGCAACTGCATTTGCTCATTTGGATGCTATAACTGTTTTATCAAGAAGTATTGCTGAGTTAGGTATTTATCCTGCAGTTGATCCATTAGATTCAAACTCGCGTATTATGGATCCAAATATTGTCGGAGAGGAACACTACAAAGTTGCTAGAAGTGTTCAAAAAATACTTCAAGATTATAAGTCACTTCAAGATATAATTGCTATTCTTGGAATGGATGAATTATCAGAAGAAGACAGACTTACTGTTGCTAGAGCTCGAAAAATAATTCGATTCCTTTCTCAACCGTTTCAAGCTTCTGAAGTGTTTACAGGCCATGAAGGCAAACTTGTTTCATTAAAAGATACTATAAGTGGATTTAAAAAAATTCTGTCGGGTGAACTTGATCACCTTCCCGAGGCGGCTTTTTATATGGTTGGTAATATTGATGAAGTGTTTATTAAAGCAGAGAAGCTTGCTGCTGACACTAAATAAATCATATTCGAACATTTCTTGAATATCTTATATTGTTATTGTACTTCTTTAGTTGTCCTTCTTTTTAATTTATTATTTAATTTATTATTATTCTATTTCAGTTATCAACTATAAATTTTTTTTCTTTTAATTATTTAAAGTTTACTTAATTAATAATAAATTCATTGATTTTTATATATTATTCATGAAAAATAGATTAAATAGCATTTTTGGCTATAAATATACTTTACTTTTTCTCTATAATTGGTTTCATAAACTATTATTAAAATAGTTCCATCTTTCAGCATAACTTTTTACTTAATTTTCAATTAATAATGTTATTATAAATTAGATTCTTTTATGTTATAATAAATTTAATTTATTTCACTAACAAGAATGTTTGTGTGTATCTAACATTCTAGTAAACTATTTTTGTTTATTTTTGGATAAAGCTTTTTGATTTCTTTAATTACATTCGATAATTGTATAACTGTATCCCTATGCATGTTTTATAACACTAAAGCCATAGAAAAAGTTAGCCATGTATATCTATTAGTCAATAAATGAGTGCAATGTTTTATTTATGCTTGTAACTAGTATACCTTGATAATAGCTATTTTCATCAATTTCGCCATTAATTAGAAAAAATGTGCACTATTATATTACTCAAAATTGGATATCATAAAATTTATATCTAATTATTTTAGTTTAATATTTGTTACATTGTCACCATCTTCTTTTTTAAATATTAAAAGGAAATAAATAGTGTTTATCTTGGAATTAATAATTTCAAATCAAAATATTAGATTCTAAATCTTTTTAATAGATACGTGAATGATTAGTTTTTTATTTGACAATTCCACTAGTGTTGAGTTAAATGTATAAATTATTTTTATGTATATTTTTAATATTCATTCATCGTTAAAATTATTTTTTACTAATTCTATTAAAATTTTATATGAGGGATTAAATAAAGGTAGAAAACAAATAATAATAACAAAAATGCGATACATTCTAACTAAATTTGTATTTTTTATTTAAAATTGAATGAATTTTTTGCATAGTATTTTTTTTGTAGGTTATAAATCATTATAAATGATGTTTATATGTTTATTTTCTAATTAAAATTATCTAATGGGCTGCATGTGCTAGAATATCATAGATAATAGCTCTTATACGTTTGATTCTATATAAGTACCACATATGATCACATTATTTAAATAAAAATTGAGTATTTTTAAGAAAAATAAATATAATTATTAAAAATAATTTTTAGCACATATGTGATATGTTAACTAGTTATTTATTAAAGATGACAGATAGAATTGGTACCATACAAATGTGATCTGGAATAAAAATTATAAGTGTTATATGTTAAGAAAATGCCATTTTTAATATAAATTATTGGTATATATAAATATTGATACCATTTCAATAGAGTTATTACACTACATATATTACTACATGAAATCATATATTAAATTATTTACTGCTATTTAAAGAATACAATGAGTTAATATTAGAGTGAAAATGTATATATAAAAATGATTTCAACTTGAATTAGTCAAATACATTCTAAAGCTATAATATAAAGTCTTTGAACTTTTATAATATCTCTAAAGAAATATAAAGCATTTTCTTATAATATTTGTGAAATTTATAATTAGGAA
The DNA here is from genome assembly GCA_001407235.2 of Kudoa iwatai. Classification (NCBI taxonomy): domain Eukaryota; kingdom Metazoa; phylum Cnidaria; class Myxozoa; order Multivalvulida; family Kudoidae; genus Kudoa; species Kudoa iwatai. Next base: position 53,121 of record JRUX01000099.1, on the reverse strand, counting down.
TAAAATTGAGACTAATTTTAAAGTAATTTATTTAAATATATTGATAAGAGATTTATCAATTTGATATGATCAATTTTTAGCTTTATAAGTAAATAGAATATAATTACCATAAAGATATATATGTTCTACTCTTAAATTATCATTTCCCAACACTAACAGTTTATATTTTAAATAGACTAATAACAATATGAAATCTATTGTAATGATGCAAATTATATTAAATAAAAACTGACTAGCATGTATGTTTTATATTATCTCAAAATGGTCTTGTTTTTATTGATTAATAACATTAATATAAGAAAATAAGTTTTTTCAATTATTTTTAAAAGTTTAAAAACTTTAAATATAATTATTTTTTATTAAAATAAAACATGTATATAATAATTGAAGTACTTTTATATTTGATAAATGTAATAATAACAATAGTCTTATAATATTTTATTCAACTAAAAAATGTTATCAATTATTTGTTATTCAATATAAAAGTCTCAAAACAGCTTTATCTATGATTTATGATTTAACATGAAAGCTTATAATAAATAGGATGATAGTGTCCTCTAACTTGTAATAATTATAATGTTTTATTTAAGGTTTAAGCAATTTTTAATAAATTTTTATTCATATATAAGATAATACTTTATAATAAAGGGTTTGTGTTTCATATGATATTATTTATTATATATAAACAAAATATAAAAAAAACAAAAGAGTTAAACTTATGTTAATTAAAATAAATTATTTTGGAATGTATAAAAAATAGATAAATAATTTTTCAATTAATATTTCATTTGTTAATGTAATAATCAAGTAAATTTTACTTTATATATTCTCCTAATACAAAAATAATTTAGAAATACTTATAACAAGAAATATACGCATATAGTTGATTAAAATATGATTATGTACATTTTTATAAAATCTATAAAATAAATAGCTAGCTTTACATAATATTTTTGTTGCATTGTATTTGACAATTAGTTTTAAAAGAATATTAAGGCTGTATAGTTCATTAATTAATATTATATTTATTATACATTTTAAAAATTGATAGATCATAAAAAAGTAAATAAATAAATAAGTTTATATATATTTACATCAAATGAAAATATTGTTATAAAACGTCATTTTATTCTAAAAGATAATTTAATATGGATCATCAAATATAAAGTCGTTTAGAATTGGGTGCAAGTTAGTTTATCAAAAGATGTTGGCTTTCCAAAAAATAACAGTTTACAAATTAAGTTGTTTATAGTTAAAAAAAAATGAAACTTCATTTACAATGAAGATATCAGTAACAATAAAACATGGTAACCATTCATGTATCCTAAAAGTTTAGGAAAACACGTTAAGTCACATTTATCAAAAATTTCTAAAATAAAATGACAAGTTTTAAAAAAGACAAATTTTAAGAATTAAATCAGCAAAGTAGGCGCAGACGTATTAGTGAAATGGCGCTTGCGCAAAATTTACAATTGATTGGGGATGTTACTACTTAAAATTAAATAATAATAGAGTTGCTTTTAATATTATAAAATTTTAATTAGACTATATAAATTTAGATACAAAACTGCTATTAGATAGGACTCATTGTTATGTAAACTAACAATATATACTACTTAATATATTCAAGAAAAATAATAAAAATAAATATATATACAAATATAAATTTATAATATTCAATCTACAATAAAATAATGCTAGGTTATTTGAGATGATGTTTAGCTTAGTTAACAAAAAAGCATGTTATGCTCACATGAGATAGTGTTACCTGCGTTCCGCGCATCGTGTTAAATATTAAGCTAAAATAATTTAGCTGGCGCACTATTAAATTTATATTCTGTTTGATTTATTTTATGGTATTAAGAAAAATTGTGCAAAAGATAGTTAAAAAGGAAAAAGAACTTCGATTTTTGATACTGTATTATATACTACTATTCCTACCAACATTTTGATTTATAATCATTATAGTGGATTAGACAATGCAGGAAAGACGACAATTATAAAGAAAATTAATGGTGAAGATATAAATGAGGTGACTCCAACTCTAGGTTTTAGTATTAAATCATTCATATACAATGGGTATTATATTCTTTCTTTTATGATTTTTTAAAGTTTATAATTAAAGATATACATTAAATATTTGGGATGTTGGCGGACAAAAATCTTTAAGATCTTATTGGAAGAATTATTTTGAAATTACAGATGGTTTAATATGGGTAATAGATAGCGCTGATACTGATCGCCTAGAAGATTGCAAAAAAGAGTTGCATTCACTACTTCAAGAGGAAGTATTTAATATATTTTTTTTATTAAACACCTAAATACTTATATTTAAACATTTTCAGCGATTATTAGGAGCCTCACTACTTTTAATGGCTAATAAACATGATCTGAATGAAGCCATATCTATTGAGCAATTAATACAAGTATTTACTATTAATAAAATATAAATTTTTACTTTTTTCTCTTTTTTTAATAGAAATTAGAAATAGATAAAATTATGTCACATAATTATAAAATTGTTACCTGTAGTGCTGTTACAGGTGAAAATATTTTTGAAGGATTTTCATGGCTAGTTGATGATATTTCACATCGAGTGTATTAGAAAAGTAATAATTTCTTTAGAAATTATTTTGTTAATAATTTTTATAATTTAAATTTATTAATTGTAATAATGATGATGAAGTATAATTTATTAAAAAAAACAATAAGCATACCATATTTGAGCCAGTCAAGAAAATCATATTAAAATTCTCATCGAAAAACTATAAAAACATAATTTTTATGATTTAAAATATTTTTCAAAGATTACCACAGAATTGGATACTGTATTATTTGATCTTTGAGTAATTCCATAATTTTTAAAAAACATAATGGGATGTATAGCGTTTTTTACACACAATGTATCACCAAACTTTGGGCGCGCTAGAATCATATATTCATATTTATCAATCCAATTATTCTAAAGTACTAAATTTATAGTGTGTGGCAATGTTTGCTAAACTTAAAAGAACATCCAATAGCGGAATGTAATCACCAAGTTTATAGAGACTTGTCAACTCTTCTCGTATATTCTCTAAAAGATAGCAAAGAATGCTATTTAAAAGATTTATCTTAGACTTAATATTGTATTATTTCACTTGTTTGTAATAAAGTATATTTCTTTTAACGATTCACTAAGCCGTCCTATAATTATAATGAAATTTTTCTTAAAACATTAAAATATTGGGGAAAAAGTATTAACCATTTAATTTTACCTAATAAATACATATTATAAGTATCATTGATTAATTTTTAGCAAGTAGCATACGATATTTTCTGTTGTTATATGAGTTTGATTCTTAGTATCTGATAATTGTATTATTTCGTCGTCATCGTCATCATCATCTTTGTATTCCAAGTGTTGGCTTAGGTTTACAGTTAACGATAAATTTTGTTTACATCCATTTTCAACTCTATTGTTGCCGTTTTTTTGATCTACTTTAATAAAAAAACCACGTTGTTTACTATATGTAGGTCTCATTTTTAACCCAGTTTTTTGAGAGAGATTTTCAATAGTGCCTAAATTAATAATTTCTTTTTAACGTAATAAAAAGCTATTTAACTATTTATATCTTGAATCGTTTGATTATAAGTCATTCTTGAAACATCCAAGATACCATTTATATTAGGCTATTATATGTTTCATAGTGTAATAAATACTACTATTATTAATATTAGTACTTTTATAGAATACACACGTTGCATTTTCATCAAAAGTGTACTTCCACATTTGGGTTGAACATCTTCATGTATGATATCTTTTATTGAGTGCAAAATAGCTGAATAAGAATCATCACACAATGACTATAGAATAGATATAAATGTTAATTTTTCATTCAAAATCCCACAATTTTAATACTAAGAATTTAACTCATTTTCACAATAATCCACATCTAAAGGTAGATGAATAAAATGAATTTGTTTTTAAATAAATAATTATATTCAATTTTATGTTTTTAAGTAGACTAATAAAGTAAAATTTTTATAATACTAGTGCTCACTTGTTTGATTTCATAGTATTTTACTATTTAGTTTTTCAGCATAAAAATTTAGAATAATATTTTTAAAAATTTTATAAAAAAATGTATTATAGAATGATAAAATTTTATTATTAGTTAATTAAACGTTTTTAAAACATACATACGAGTGAATGTTTCCATAGGCTCATGTAATAATAATGTAATGATGTATTGTTCTTTACTTTTAAAAAGTTAATACGAATAGTAATATTTTAAAATAACATAAAAACCAAATTTTATTCAGAAATTATAGATTTTTTAATTAAAAATTTAATTTATATTTAAAACATACCTGAACATCTAAATCTACAAATGGTAATAAAAACACATTTCTCGCCAATTATTTCAATATACTGTTTTATTTTAAAGTAGATAAAAAAAATTCTATTTATTGAAATAACTATAAGTTAGGATATATAAAATTTATTATTAAAATAACTATAATTATGTTATATTTACTTAAACACCTACTTTTAAATTAAAGATAACTAATTAATGATATAAATGGTTGTATAAATTTACCAAATTTTGCATCAAATCCAGTTTTTATTAGATAAATATTTATTAAATTTCATTAATAAGAATTTACAAAGAAAATAAAAAATCATTATGTAACTATTTTAAGGTAGCAATATAACAACATAAATTTCAAAAACGTATGCATAGATTATTATACGCTTTCTTAAATTTTTCATGAACTAGAATGTTAATTAAGTAACGCATTACAAACCACTATATCTTTGTTAACTATGTAGATTTTAATTGAGTATATAATTTTACTGTAGTAATCAAATATTTTATTGTATTCAGGTATTAAAAAAGTTAGTAACTAACTTTAAAGTAGTGTCAAAAAATAATTTTTTAAATAAAATGGGTTAATTAAAAAAATTATGGCTTATTTATTAATGGTTTAAAAAATATTATAAATACCTCTTTTATTCTTTTTAATAATGAGCAATTTAATGGTCGAAGGCTATTAATAAGATCAGGTATAAGCTCTAAAGCATGCTTTAAGATTATGACGGAGTTTATTAATGTTTCTGATATTTTAAAATTGTCTGTTTGCCGACGACTAGTTGTAAGTGATGCAATGACACTTTTAACGTTGCTATATTTTCCTAGTACTTATATGTGTTTAGAGTAAATTATCTAATTTTAACAGCTACTGTTATATATTTGATTGGAAATTTCCTAAATATTAGTGAAAGTTAGTCCAAGAGCTGATATTACTTCATTTTCCATAAGTTCTAAAATATGAATTTAAATATTAAAAAAAATAATATTTTACCACTTATAGCATCTTGTCGTTCCATTATTGTAACTAGATCTATTGAGAGTGTGCAGTCTAAGTTAACACAATAGTAGTTATGGTCAAATTTACCAGTTGTTGGTTGTAGTAGTATCTTTCTTAGCAAGCTCTCTAAAGATTGTTATCATTGTAATAATATATACATATAAGAAATTTTAGTATGAATTAGATTTTTACTAATTTATTATATTCAATTTCTTTTATGAAATTTTTAAATTTATTGTATTTATTATTAAAGTAACTTTTATATGAATTATCTTATAAATAAATTAGTTATTTTTTAAATAGATATTTTATGTAAAAGTTATTTAATAACTATATAAGACTCTATTATATTAGTGATTGATTATTGAAAAAATAATTAATTAGCTTGACATATTTGATTAATGATGTATACTTCCTGCTTTGGTTTTTGTTCTATTTAAGCAGTCAAATAGCGAAGCTGAATTTGTTGAATCATGTAAATTTTCAACAAGTTCAAGCATTTTTATTGTTGTGTGTTCTATATAAATATAATCAGTGTTTATATAGCAATAAACAATATGCAATATTACTCATAAATACGTTATTATAGTGTAAATCTGCATTAACTCTAAGTGAATTTGTAGCAAAATCTATTCCTAAATCATTTTGAATATAGAAAAATAAGCCCTAAAAAAAGTTGTTAAAAATTTTGATTATTTCAAAAATGCCCACAGAAATCGCTTCAAGACAATATTCCCTATGATTGAAATTAAAATTAACATGAATATATATTAAGTTTTTTTGAAAATATAAATAATAAAAGTAATTAAGTGTATTTTAAAAATTATTATTCATAAATAATTCATTTGACTTTGAAATTTTGTTAAATTTATTCTCTTTTTTGATTATTTATACACAAATACGAGAATAGTTAACTATTTAAATTAAATTTAATGTAATATAAAAATCAAAAGATAACTTATCTGATAGAAATTTGTTATTATTATAGTATACATATCAATAATTTTAATATTGTCATCATAGGATCTTTTATTAGTAGCTATCTTTAATAGTTCAAGTCCTTTTTTCTTTTGATACACATTCATTGGCATTGGAATAATATTAATATCAGGTAATTCATTTGTAATTATTCTATATAATGTTCCACCATTATCACTACCTTCAATTGTCCATGATGGAAGTATTACCTATTACAATATCATCTAGAAATGATAAATATCTATATACATATTTAGGATCTTGTACACTAATATAATTTAATGTTGAAGAATAATCATAAATATCATCAATCTTTTGACGTTAAAATATAAACATTTATTATTAAAACAATGTTAAAGTACCTGATTTAAATTTATTTCAAACCCTGATAGATCAAAACACGCCATACCAATTATAGTTTTATTGCAACCTCTGCCTTGTGATATACCTAATTTATTAAAATAGTACTTTAAATAAAATTATTTCATATACACATGATAATATCATTTATTTTTTCCGTGCGAGTTGCACTTCGTTCTATGTATGTCTTGGATGATGAGCAGGTATTTTTTTCGATAGAGTTTGCTTTGTAATCACCATCACTAACATAAGTATACAAACGATATATTGTATTTGAGTGTAAAATCACATACAGATGTATTATTGGAGTTTCCATGATGAAATTTGCACTACATGGAGTCATCATTCCAGCCAACTTAAACGAACTATCAACTGGTTGTTCTATATGATTCATCATATCTATAGTGGAATAATTTTAAACAGTTAAATTTACGTTTACCAAATGTATTTTCACTGTTCATATGGTTTAATTTGTATTCTAATAGTTAATTACAGGAATTTTATGCTTAAACAGGTCTAATTGAACATAGTATGGTCATTAAATTATTTAATTAGATTGGTCATGTTAACCATTTAAATATATTGTTAATTCATTATTTTTAATTACTTAAGCTTTACTTAGTAATTAAATAAATTTAAAAAAAATTATTAATTAATTAGAATAACTCATGTATGTAATATATTACTTAAAAATAGTTATTAAGTAATAACATTGTAGTTAAACTAATTAGTGAATGAATAACTCAAATTTTTATAATAAATACTTTCTTTTGTTTATATAATTGATTTTGTATAAAAATCAATTATTTATGAAAAATGAATTTGAAATGGCATAAGTACTCTATTATATTGTTATATTAACATTATTCTATTAAAAAGAAGAAGTATATTTTAAAACGTAGATTAATGTGTGAAAATAGTGGATGATATGACATTCAATTAAAGCACAGTAATTTATAAGGTAATAAAATTCTAGAAAAAGAAGTTACAAATTGGCATAAAAAATATATTTAAAAACAAAATTATGAAAGGTAATTTAATAATATATGTAATATTTCTAGACTATTTTCGTCCTTTTTTGTCTCATACGTCTGTTTTGAAACCATGTTTTAATATGTTGAGCAGAAATACCCAGCTTGATACAAAGTAAATTTTTTAAATCATGCGTTAAAAATGGTGATTTTTGAAAGGCTTGTTCTAATATATCAATTTGAAATCCTTTAAATGAGAAACGTTTTCTTTTTTTTTCAATATAAATACCATTAGAATCAAAATCTAAAGATTAAATTTTTTTTAACTAAACAAATATTTATGTAAAAGTACTAGTTCGATATTTATGTTTTATTTCTTTTTCACCCTTATGGTTATTGCTTGTAATCTTTTTTAATGATTGTTCCATATTATGATAGATAATTGCGGTTGTTTTATTATCTAATGTATAAGAAATTTTATCATTATTTTTAGTTTTGTTATCAACATAGCTGCACAATAAAGGATTTATTGATATATTTTTTATTCCATATTCAATAATCTTGTTACTTGCAATATTTTCTATTTTTTTATTGTTCTTATATGAATGATTCATGTCATCAATAAACAAATTTATAGATTTGGAATTACGTATTTTATAGTAATACCATCCATCAATATTATATCCATTAATAAGTTGAATATTATTTTGAGTACAAAAGCATTTATCCCATACAAATAAAGAGATCCTACGTATTGCAAGATGAATTTCAATTTTTTGTGTGTAAGAATTTTTAATACAATTACTACAAGGGTTTGATGTAAACATACAAAATATTAACCTATAAGTTTTATGGTCAACATTGCCATAAAAATCAGTGTATGGATCCATGTATTGTACTAATTTAATTGGATTATTTGTCTTTTTGCATAATACAACATTATGAAACACTATAGCGCTCACAGTACTCCATATATTTAAATAATGCATTTCCCAATCTTTAAAAGTATGACAATATGTATTTTTTTCTAAAAAAAAAATAATTATAAAATTTAAATAAAAATCTTATAAATTTTGGATTAAATATAATTTTATTCAATTGTTACAATAGAAAATTTATGTAAAAAAAATTGAAATAATGTATATTAGTAATATTTCTCATAATTTAAATTTATTATCATACCTTTATAATATGTTTGTTGATTTCTATCATAAATATCGTTTTTTATCTTTAATTTCTGAGTACAAATTTTTTTATTATTATTGTTTACCATTTCTTTTTGTGGTGTAATAGATATTTTGTTGTTATTTATATCATTTTTATATGGAGAATAAAAAATGGGAATATTTGTTAATGGGATAAATGAATTATTAAGACTTTTATTTTTAAACTCATTACAATTTATCAAATTTTTATTGAATAAATTATTAATGCTTTTATATTCGCTTAATTGATTTATATATAGGTGTTGATTTGTCAAAATATTATTCACAACTGAATTTGATCTATTATTATCATGAAATATATAGCTTTCTTGTTTTTGTTCGCATGATATGACACTACTGCTCACATTATTTTCATTTTTTGGTATATTCAAAGTAGAGGAATTGATTGGAGTAAGATTTGGATGTTGATATTGAAAAGAACCATTATTTGATAGACTATGTGTAAGAATATTGTGATGTGGCATAATATTATTATGATTGATGGTAAACTTATTATTTGGATCCATTTTATATATTAATTTCTTTATAATTAATAATAATAGAGATCTAAGTATTATATATTACTCGTATCTTGAAATATTCGAAAATGAAATTATATTTTGATTTAATATGCAAATTATATCATCCATAGAGTCCTTTCATAATTAATCTTGTATGATAAGTTTGGTATCTTCTTCTTTAAAATATAGGACAAAAACTATTTAACTGATAAATCTACAATTAATTAGCATTAATTTTATTCATAGATGAATAAGATACCGAGTTGATAGAAATTATAAATATGTATTCAAGTTTTGTGAATTTTTTATTATTAAGACGGCAACATCATATAAGTATAATCGGTTTCGTCATTTATCCATTGTTTAAACCTGCTATAATTTTTATAAGAACTATATTGATTAAAAGGTAATAAATAATCTGATGAAATAGTAGTTTAATTTTAATGAAACAGTATAAAAAATATTTTACAGTAAATTCATATTATTAGATAAATTTTGGATGGTAAAATGTAGTAAAAGTAAAAAAATATTATATATATACATACTATAATAATATAATGCGCATTTTATATAGTATTTACGGTATTTAAACAAAAGAAAATATACAAAATCAAAGGAATAAAGACAAATTATATGGATTAACAAATAGTAACTCATTATATTAATCATTAATAAATACAATATAGCTACCGAAAATTTATCATTATATAAAAATTATTATTACATAAATCAAAATAATTAAAATAGATTTCAAGTTTTTTATTGAATTAAAAAAATTTAAATAATATATTGAAAATCTATTCTTGAGATTATATTTTAATATAAAATTTATATTACAAAATAAAATATATAACGATAGATATTACCAAGATGAGTGTGCATAATTACATGATGTAAAATGATATGGCCTATGTTAATTTATATACGCGCATGCGCTAGAATTAATTCATAAGTTTTGTAAATAAACATTTAGAATACTGTAAAAAATACAATAAAATGATATAACACTATAAAGTTAAATCATATTTATTAGGAAAAATACTTTAAAAATTTAAATCATAATTAGTTTACTATAATGTATGGATATATGAGTAATGAAAGTATTGTTTAGGTTTCTAAATAGAAAAAATTTGATAAAATAAAAAAATGAATTTTGATGAATTAAATCGCATATAAATAAATTTATATCTAAAAATATTTAATATAAATAGTGCAAAATTAATATGCATAAAACATGTATAAATTCCGAAATTTTTTAAAAGCCAATAGAAAAAATGAAATGAAGAAATTGAAAAATTTGGAACGCTTCACGATTTTGCGTGTCATCCTTGCGCAGGGGCCATGCTAATCTTCTCTGTATCGTTCCAATTTTATTATGCGCTGGGCCGAAGCCCAGCAAAATAATTAAAAATTAATGAGAATATATACTTACGAAATATAACGAACCGTTAATAATATCAATGACGTCATAGGATATTTTTACAAAATTTAATGTATTTATTTATATATATTTGATATTGAAATAATTTAATAAATTGTTTTGTGTTAAAAAAAATTTTCATTTTCTATTCAAAGATTACGCTGTACACATAAATGGTGTTATTACTGTTTGTTCTTTAAGCGGCAACTTTATCATCTTTTTATCTATATAGTTATATGACTTTAATTCATTTAATTTAAAATATCTTATTTCAAGTATAATTTATATAATATGGTACTAATTATTATGAAGATGAGGCCAACTATAAATTAATAGATTATGATGACTAATCATGTAAAATGTTAACTTTTTTGTTGAATTTTTAGTATTCAATACAAATATATGAAATATATATTTTAATAATGTAATATATCATTAGTAATAAAACTTTAAGTAAAAAATATAGAAATTATGGTTTTTTTTTAATTTTTCAAAAATATTAATTAAACAACAATTATCTAGTTTTATTTTTTTTAATAAATTACGTCATTATTTTAATTTTTACTGTTCTATATAAAAAATGAATAGGTATTGCTATTAACTGAATATGATTTCGAGTTGTCTAAGCTTTGATATAATGATCTAACATATCATACAGCTAATTTTTTGCGTTTTTTTATTTTAAAAACTTTTTCATAAGTATATATGGAGATATTGTAGTGGAACTTTTAAGTTTTACTGATCATATCTATAGAGTTGCTTGTTAGCAAACTTAATATCAAAATGAATTTTATACATACTATTTTTTTATTCACCAAAAAAATGATAGATATTAATAAGTAAACACTTTATTTTGGTAGTTTATTATATTTAATTAATTTTTATTATAATTTTAGAAAATTCTTATATTTTTTTCTTTTTAATCTAGGCTAATTTGATTATTTTTTCAGTTGATAAATATCAATTTTTATATTTTAATAATAAATTGATATTTTAAAGTAGTTCTTATTTATGAATCTGTGTGTATATATTTGATTTATACAATTTTTGTTATTAAGTAATTTATGTGTTATTGTACTCAATTATGTTGTAGTTTAAAATTGTGAACATGTGAAAAATCCCCATATTATGAAAAGTAGTATTTGTTTTACCGTTTTATTTTATAAATTAAATATCTATTATAATTATAATAATTACTATTATTTTATAATGCCATACAAAAAATAATACTAGTCATATGCTAACTACTAATTTTTTGCCCTTTAAACTAAATAATCACACTCTGATTCACAAATATATAGTAGAAATATTTTTTGTATAAAGAATAGTATAAAATAAAGTAAAATGGTAGATTAATTTGAAGTATACTTTTATGGTAGGTTTATATTGTTTATAATGTCAATCATTATGATATATACGTCCAAAATATTTAATAAACAGTCTTATTGATTAGCATAGTTTTATTTAATATAAACTCTTGCTGACTCCATCTTTTAAATTAAATATATATCAATGTAACAAAGTTTTTAGTAATAAATTATTGATATAATTTATTAAAATTTTCATTAAATATTGATTAATAATATAGTTAGTGTTGAGAATAGCATAAAATATATTTATTATCATATTATTATTTAATTAATATATAAGTTTTAAATATTTCTTTTTTTTATTAATGATAACAGTTTTTTAAGTTATCTAAAAATTTATTTAATTACTTAATTAAAAAAACAATAGTAATTAATAGCATATAAAATTATTAATAATTAGATTATATTCTAGAAACTACTAGATGATGGTTGCTTTTTCAAAAATAAATATAATCACAATTTATTTCAAAATTATTATTAAAAAAATAAAAGCTATAAAAAGACATATTTTTTTTAACTATAATCAATAATTTATTACTTTTCTAGACATGTATTGGTTATTTCTAATTATTTAATATTGTGCACATGCGCGTTGGTTAAGATTAATTTTTGCAGTAGTTGATTATTGTAAAATAACAAAAGCTTTTATTAAATTAATATGAAGACTATTCTATTTATATATACAGTAAGGTTTATTTATATTAGATATATGACTATGTAGTAGTATTAGTGCCAATAATGAATAGTAAAAGACCATTATAGAAAATAATCTATAATATAATTGATCAAAAAATTATTTTAGTTTGTTGATATAAATAAATAATAAAAAGTTATAATTTAGATATTAGTTGACCGAAAATATTGTCGAAACCTTGAAATTTTATTTGGAGAGTCGATATTCTCAATTTGATCACTAGAAAATATATAAATATGTATATATTATTATAGCAGCTAATGAATTAATAAAGTCACTTAATAACAGATGCATATGTGGTTTTGTCGGTACTATCTTCATTGTTATCATTCTTTATGGTAAAGAATTACGATTCAAAAATGTAATGTTAATTTATCTACTTGATTAGCTTTGATGGAAAAAACACTATTATTGAGTGTTAGATTGTTGTTATGTGCTGATCCATTTTCATTGTTATGGTAAATAGTTTGTTGAACTTGATCAAGAAATTTTTCACTTATATTTAACTTTATTTTATCTTTAGGAATATTAACAAAATACCATAAATATTTATAATGATACTATCTAATATTGTATTAATTTTTTTTGAAATAAGTATATTGGAAAGAAGAATAGCTGATTCAAACAGACATAGAATAAGAATACAAGCAATCTGAAATTTATATGAATAATTGCATGGAAGCCGTTGTTTGTCATTGGTATCTAATAAATTAAAGAACAATACAATAAAGAATATAATGAAATACACACCATTCAAATATGGAGTAGTTTGGATATTTGAATTTGAAAGCATGTTTTTTTTAAAAAACCATGTAGGATAAGTTACATAATTAAATTTGAGATCAAATGTTTTGTTATGGTTAAAATTTCTGCTAGTAAATTGGCATGATACGGGAATATTTTTAAAATAATGTACAAAACAAAATTCATACGTAACACTAGAAATAAACCATGTAATATTACTATTGGTAGGTGTAACATTAGAAATTTGGTGTAATAACTTATTTGTTGAATAACTAGAAACTTCAGATACACGAACAATAGTAGTTGATAATAAATTTTGTGGCAAAATAAATCGAATAGATGCCTCTCTATCAAATACTTCCATACAACATTTAACATTTATTTTATTGCTACATATACCATCTACATTAATGATAGTTTCATTTGGATAATATAGTTTTGGGATATCTACACTTAATTATAAATAGAAATATAATTTTTTATTTCATATTATAATACTAATATTTCTACTACCTATAACATCCAAATATAATGGATTGGATAAAACATTAAATCGATGTTTAAAAGATCCTTCATTTATCTTTTTTACATGTTGTATACCATGAATAGCACATCTCATATATCTTTTGTTAAAAATATCTTTATTAATAATCACTTTAAATGTGATATTTTTCTTGTTGATAGCTATATCAGTAACAATAGGTAATGAATTTATATAATTTCCATTATTATTGCATGAAAATAAGTTGTATGGTACAGATAATGGTGATGATATGTAACACTTAAAGTGGGTTATTTTTTCATTTTTTTCAGTAGAATATTCATACTTAAAAATTACTGTTTCATTATGAACTAATTTTATAAGATTATCTTCTTTATAAGATAATATTTTAGCTTCTTCAACTACATTATAATTAAAATATCATATAGTGATTTGTCTAAATGATATTACCTTTATGTAATTGTTCTAATAGAATAATTTGTAACAATAAGAGCATATGATGTAACATTGTAACTAAAGTTCAATTTAAATCACTTTTAAAATATTTAAAATGTTATTGAGTGAATTATATTCCAAGTGAATTATTATAAAGGCCTTTTCAATCGATAAATAAAATGTTAATTTACACAAAGAAAAAATGTTCTTTAACATTTATAATTTGAGTGTTTTCATGACAAATCACATAGATACAAATTAATGATTAGTACACATTGTAAAAGTGTAAATAACATCGATCAAAAAATTTATCAGTGCAATTATAAATATACATAAAAAATATAAATCGGTACACTTCGAAGACTTTCATTAACATGAATTTTTCTAATCTATTTTACTTATTAAAAACTGAGCAAAAAAAAATACGTAAAGTGCAAAACTCAAGCATAAAACTAGTGGCCCAGTATGCGATATTGATAAATGTATAGAGAATCCATTTTATTTGACAGTAATTTCAAGTTAAATAGATTATTTTAGTTATATACAAAATATAGGTGCAGTTATAGAAGAAATAATACACAGAAAAATAAAAATATGATAATAATAAATTTAATAAACATAAACATTTAGTAAAATTTTATAACACATTCGTTGTAACTCAATTCATTAATTATGTTAACAACATAGTTATTTTTATCATTATTATTTCATTAGACAATAACTAATGTTTGTATAACTACTATGTCTATAAAAAATGATTTTAAAAATAAAAATGTGTATTTTTTCTAATAAAAAGAATTAATTATAAATTTATGAAAATATCATATTCCAAAATATGAATACCTAAAGACTACTATCCAGGAATGGAATTTTCATACACATTACAATATATATGCAATGATATGGATACAAAATATTCTATAACTACAGAATGCTAAAGTATTTTTTTAAGATTAACAATTTTATAGCGTTAATTTTTCTTTGAGAGCAAGAAGTGTGGCAACTTCTTTGTTGATAACACTTTTATCAGCACCTTTTGCCTTTAAATTTCTTATTTGATCTCCCTATGGCATAAAAAAATCAGTATAAAGTAGCTAAAAGAAATAAAATACCTTATTTTTTATAGCTTCATCTATTTTTTCCGTAGGTATAGAATTGATATAATTCCAATCAGGTTGACCAAGGTTAACACAAGCTTTTTTAGTCTTTTTCAAAGATTTTATTGCTTTATCAGACGTACCATTAGAACAATTGGTGGTTGTAGTAGATAAAATAGTACCACCAAATTTTTTCCGCATCTCGTCGGCTAAAGTATCAGGGTATTTTTGAAACAATGGAGATGGCTTATAATGACAGAATAATATGAAATATTAATCTAAATATAACAATTATACCTCATTGATACAATGATCTTGATGCAGGACGATATTAAAGGTATTCTTAATACGAACAACAAATAGTGGAACATTTAATTGTTGGCATATATTTTTACACGTATCAGGCATAAATGGATATAACATTGAAGCAATCAATAAACAAAGATTAACCGATATAGAGCACACAGTTGCACAAACATCTCTATATAAGAATGAAATTATTTAAAACTAATTAGAATTATTATTTGTAATGTTCATACAATAAAAGAATAACATTTACCTATCTTTTGAATATTCACTTTTAATAAGTTTCCATGGTTGATGTGTTTGAATGTAGAGATTGCCACATCGACTAAGTTCGAGAATATATTTGATTCCATCTTTAAATCGATAGGTTTCCATGCTTCTTATATAATCATTGATAACTTGGTTAAGTACACATATAAATTGAGCATCTTCAGTTCTAAATGTTAATTTGGGGACTTTGCCTTCATAATATTTAAAAACGAATGCAAGGGCTC
Source organism: Kudoa iwatai (assembly GCA_001407235.2). Classification (NCBI taxonomy): domain Eukaryota; kingdom Metazoa; phylum Cnidaria; class Myxozoa; order Multivalvulida; family Kudoidae; genus Kudoa; species Kudoa iwatai. The sequence goes on along the minus strand of JRUX01000099.1, from coordinate 36,669 downwards.
TAAAAAATAATGAAAATTAATAACTAATCTTATAGTTATCTATAAAATAAGCTAAACATATTCAAATTTACTATTAAAATATAGCGGTGAAAAGAAGTTTAGAGATTAACTTCAATAAAACTAATTAATATTTTTATAGTCTAACAAAAATAATAAATTTAGTTAGTTAAATTTCCACATAAGTTGTTACATGTATATATTGAATTACCTATTTATAAAGTTACCAAGATTGTTAAGAAGATCACCATTATTTTTCGAGATAAGATCTGACCAATTAAAAAATGTATCTTGATTTTCAGGTCTATTAGCCAATAGATAATAACGAAAGATATCAGAAGGTATTCCACTAGCTTTTGCATTATCACCAAAAACACCAATGCCTCTACTTTTTGAAAATTTCTCATTTTCATAGTTCAAATATTCTGTACAACTAATATCATTTAACATAGTATAATTGCTGGATGTTGCAAGCAAAGAAGCTGGAAATATAACTGTATGAAATGGTATGTTATCTTTAGCCATAAATTGAACAAGTTTAACCTTTTTTTTATTAATAAGAAAAATCAATAATTAATAAAATTATATAATTTACACTTGTACGGTTACTACCATTTGATAGCCACCAATCTTTCCAGTTTGCAGGAGTATAATCGGCAGTAATTGAGATATAACCAATAGGAGCTTCAAACCATATATATAAAACTTTGTTTTCAAATCCTTTCACAGGAACGGGAGTACCCCATTTAAGATCCCTAGTAACACATCTAGGTGTTAAGCCTTCTCTAAGCCAACTTTTAGTGATTGTAACTGCATTTGATGACCATTGTCCATTAGTATGTGATTCATTGACCCATTCTTCTATTTCTTTTTGCATCTTGAATAGGTAAAAATAAAATTTTACACAAATAAATTACTTTTCGAAGGTCAAAGTACATATGTTTTGAAGATCTTATTTCAGGAGTAGATCCACACACTTTGCATTTTGGGCTAATTAATTCAGTAGCTTCCACTAACTTGCCACATGAATCACACTGATCTCCTCTAGCATCAGGATATGAGCAATTAGGGCAACAACCTTCAACAAATCTATCTGATAGAAACCTAAGATATTCAACTTTAAAATTATTTTAAAAAATGATGATAACTTTATAAACAATAAAAAAATTATTAAAATGTACAATTCTAAACATAAATAGATAAAAACTGTACAAATTATTAAGAATGCGATTATTTTTAAATTAATATCTCATTTTAATTTAGAATTTATTTGTTAATATTCAAAATTACCTATCACATTTTAAGCAAAATAATTGTCGAATTGTATCACAAAAGAAACAATCCTTATTGTGTAATTTGGTAAATATATTTTGGGCTATTCTATAGAAATAGAATGTTAATTTAATATATATATGGATAAAAGAAAAGTACTGTTTTTGATGAGGATTGGTAGTACGACCAAAATGATCAAAATCAATATTAAACCAATCATAAATTGACTTATGTATCTCATGGTATTTATCACATAATTCTTGACATGTTATTCCTTCACTAGCAGCTTTAATTTCAGTAGCAGTACCATATTCATCAGTACCACTGATATATAAACTATTATAGCCACGTAATCGGCAATACCTAATATATAATGAGATTAGATAGTACGATCAACGATAGAATTAAAAACTATGCTACACTAAAAAATACAAATTATAGGCAAAAAATGTTTATTTACCGGCTAAAAACATCACCACTTAAAACACAACCTATGATATTTCCAAGATGTGGTACATTATTGACATAAGGTAGAGCTGATGTTATAAGTATATTTTTTTGGCCATCTTTAGGAACACTAAAATAAACAAAAAAAATACACATAAATAGCATTTTTATAGAATTTTTACATTGGATGTATCCTGTCAATAAAGTTTCGGGCTTTACTAAAATCAGTTTTAGCATTGATAACAACTGGATGATTAAATTTATCCATATTTTTTTTAATATTTTCAACTGTTACTTCTCTACCATATATCGTCTATAAAAAAATTGATATTTTATTACATAAAATCATTCTTTAAACGATATCAAATACATTATTTGATATCAAAAATACATTAAAATTTAAAAAAATAGTTATATATCGTAGTAGCAGCCATCTAATTTAGTTATGATGATAAAATACTTAAGGTCGTAATGATGAGGTATTATCACTTGTTTTTTATAAAATTACATATAAAAGTGATATTATTTAAAATTAATAAAGATTGTATTAAACTTAATACTTAAATATTGATAAAACGATGTTAAAATAAGAAATGATTGTATCATTTTAAGTTTATTATCAACATTTTTACATATATCATGAAAAAATTGATTATTTTAATTAAAAAAATATAAACTCCTACAGTTATTTAAAGAAGAATGTTTATTAATGTGTGATAGATATAAAAACAACTTTAATTTTTGTTGTTAAACTAAAGTTATCATCAGCATTTTCTGGAACATCTTCGTTTATCATATATACCCATAATTTTATTGCATCACGAAAGAGTAACGATGAATTATTTTGGTTACCTAAAATTAAAAATTTAATTTTCAAATAAATAGAGCCAATAAAATAACTCAAAAAATAATAATAATAATAATTACAATATTCTGAATAAATACTATAGACTTGGGCTACATTTTGGCTACCATAGTCATCTACACTCTAAAATTTATCAATATTAATTTTAGCTTACTAATAGTTGTATTCAAATGTTGTAGCTATATGATTGAAATTACCTTTCCTTCTGTTTTCCAAATTGACAATAATTTATCAAGAATAATTTTATAACTTTCTGAATTACAATCACTATATTGTTGCGAAAACTATTAAATTGTTATAGTTATGTACCAATATAAAATTATAATTTTTCATGTTTATATATATATCATACATAAAAGTTGGAAATCTTTTGCTCCATTTCATGTAACTTAATGGGATCATCTTTGTGAAATATTTTATTAACATATCTAATATTTATGTGTATATTTATGCTATAGACTATTCAAATATATACTCTAATACATCATATGAATCACTAATAACATTATGGGTACAATCAGATGATCCTTTATAGCTCTACAATATGAAATAAAAAATACTAATACAATTATTTTTTAATATATTAAAATAAATAATCTGTTTTTTCTATCTATAAACTATACAGTACAGTTCAAATTAGACTTACATGACTTCTTCTTGGTGTACTACGTGTAGAGCTTACATCTACAACTAATTAACTTTTAAATGATTCAAAATATAATTACTACTTGATTCATCCTTTTTTGATTGCGATATAGATGTAATAGGTACTTGTTCAGATAATGGTTCTGTATTATGACTCTTTTCGTATGAACTCATTTTTATGTTATATGGTAAACTTTTCCAAATATAAAAACCTTTTATTTTTTCAAAATTACTTTTCGTAAGATGAGCTATTGGAATGTTATTGTATGATGCACTGTTTGTTACCAGGTATATTCTATAAAATAAAGTGCGCATGCGTAAAAACAAGAAAGCATCATATCTCAACTAATCTCGCTATCGTATGGTATATCAACTCAATGAAACCTCTACATTTCACATATAGTGTATATTAGTAAAATTAATTGATTTTTTTTACATTCAATTAATTTTATTTACTTATAATGATATTAACTTGGTATTTAAAATTTATAATGCTCATTGTAAATAACATGTTTATATTATTAATTAATATTTTAAATTATTTGTGGGCTGCTTACAATAAAACATTTTTTTTAGAAAAATAAATGTATTTATAAATAATGATATCATATATTGACATATCACTATTGTAGTAGTCAAGTTGTTGATTGTTGTTAGATTGATAATGTGATAACAAGCAAAAAAACCATTTATTCATCAGATTAAAACTATATGCACTTTATTTAGATAATGATATATAGGCATGTAATATTTAATATGATATTAGTTGAAAGTGTAAGAACTATTCCACATAACAACTATACTTCTATAAATATGCTCTATTGTTAAATATTTAAAATAACTATGAATAAAAAATGTAATAATACAGATTTATGTTAATCATGCTATAAAATTGAATATGTTTAATATTATATGTGCAATATGCTAACAATTGTTGTTTATAAACATCATTTAAATAACTGTGATAAAACATCCAGACTTTAAGAATGCTATTTTTTTAAATCAATAATAATTTATTACCATATTTAAAATATTTATTACTCTATTTTATTGCTTATATAATTATTAAAACATAAATTCAATCTATTTAAAGTTTTAATTTTTAAAACTATATACTACCTATTTCTAGAGTTTATTTATATTTATTCCACTTATATATTTATTTTAAGGCGTTTCCATAGCGGACTTGCGTCATTACATTCTACCGGTTTCTTGCGACCGTTAAATAATATAAAAGTCGTGATGTTGCCATGGCAACGTGTTATTTAAATGATACGAAGAGTATTTACAACTAAGTGACAAACTTGCTCCATGAATGATATTACTATTAACAATAAAAAAAAATATTTTTAATGGAAAATATTAAAGAAAATTAATAAATAATCGATAAGTAATTTTTTTTAAACTGTATATGAGTTATTCTTACTAAATAATAAAATATTGAAAAGAAATAAATATCTATTAGCTATAAACTATTTTGTAAAAGGAAAACAATTTGTTGTCCCACCTATTTGTGGGAAATCTAGAAATAGCATTGATGATTTCGACGAATAAATGGTCGATTAAGATTTTTTTATGTTAAACCTGTTATTTTTAAATGTAAAGTATACTTCTCGGTAAAATAATAATGTCTATAAATCATACATTCATACAAAAGTGTGGCAATGGTAATTGAAACTTATGTGGGGATTAAAATGTGTAAACATAATACCTATCTGTTACATATAAATGTGTTTCCATATTCAATATATACAACTTGTTCAGCTCATAACAGAGAATTGAATAAACAAAAAAATCTCTCATTATTATAGTATTCACTTAGATATAGTTAATATAATTTAGAACAAATGGACAATAACAAAAATAATAATTTAAAAATTTCATAATGTATCTTAGATATTTTTAATGATGGATATTACGTGAATATAGTGGTGTTAATAATATCCATCCAACAGAATGTAATCGGAAGTCATCGTTTTCCTCGTAGCTATTCGTTAAAGAACACATGAGATGATATATGTTGACACTTGATCTAATTTCGATAGTTTGAATGATTTATGAAAATTATATTGAATCAATCTATCAATTTTTAAACTTTTGATAAATACCTAACAAAAATTTCAATCTATTGTCGTCAAATCCCTAATGAAATAATAAAATACAACCCGGATAAATATTATTAGAAATAGCTTCTGGTTAAATTAAAATTCATGAAAAATAATGACTAATTTTTTGTATATCGAATACAATTCATATGGTATTGAACAAAATTAAATAAAGAATTATGACCATATCTCTTTGTATGAAGATTTTAATCAGATGTATAATTAGTGGGGTATTTTGGTAGAGAATTATATATAAAATTTGATGTTATCATGGCAATCACTACAGTAAATTATCTATATTAATGAAGTAAATTTGAAGTTATATAGACAATCAAATACTTTATGAATGTATATAATCAACAAGCCTTCAATTTATTAATTAATTTATAAATTAATGCTATAAAAATATGCAAATGGCTACTTGAGTATTATACTTGAGTTTAGTCAATAGAAAATAAGGTGTAAATAATGGATGAATAGAGTAAGAAATAATAATTCTTATAAAAGTAAACAGAAATATTTCAATACTATTTAAAAGAAACATTACTACTTAAATTCTTTTAGTTATCATAGAATTAAAGTAGTTTTTGTGGCGTATTAAATCAAAAATTGTATTAAGCAATTTAAAAAAAATTATATATACATATAATTAGAAGAATATATAATATTATGGTGTAACGATGGATTATCCATAAGTGGAATTCAAACAACTATAAAAAACTACTATTTAAGAAAATTAAATTAAATTTCTTTATTATTAAATATTATAGATTTGATAGCATTCTCAGCAGCATCATCAACAAACCAATATATTCTCTTTAATGAGTCATTGTTACAGGAAAATTCATTTCTACATAAAATAGAAGCAGGTAAGCTTGGATTAATGGTATCACTAAAACATTTTATTATAGCATTGAGCTTTTCAGGACCATATGCAATAACAAATATTTTTTCACAGGCATCCAAAATAGGAATGGTTAATGTTATTCTAGATGGAGGTGGCTTGGGTGATTTGTAAACAGGAGCCACCCACATTTTAGAGTTAGTCTGATCATCAAATCCATCAAGTAAGGGGCTTTTAGGAAAAAGTGAACATATGTGACAATCTGGACCCATTCCCAATACAATTAAATCAAAAATAGGTACACCAGAAGAATTTTTACGCATAATATTTGTATTAATTAGTTCACTATATTCACTGGCACATCTATCAACATCTAGATTCACATTAATGTGAAAAATATGGGTTGAAGGCACACCAATTTTTTCGAATAAACAATCAAAGAGTAATTTAAAATTACTTTCATTATCTAAAATATAATATTAAACATATATTACAACCATTTCTTAACAAATTATATTTATATTTTGATACCAGTTAACGGAACATATCTCTCATCACAAAAGTAAAAATTGCATTTGTTAATAACATGAGATGATAGTTTTAGTTTTAAAAATGAATTAGATATTATTTTTGCAGAGCTTCCACCAGATAATGCAATATTAATAACAGTTCCATTTACACATTCACCATTTAAACCAAGAAGTTGTTGCAACTTATCAGCAAGCTTATCTATCAATTTTTCCTCTGATAATGATGATTCAACAACAACCATTTTTTAATTTATATTAAAAAAATTACTATAGTCGGCGATCACCAAAAGCTAACAATAATTAACAAAAGAAGCGTCTGTCTCGGCTTACGATAGCTTCAATGTAGTAACTCGCGCAGATACTGCTCCACTCTCTAATTAGTTTGTAATATAGTTGTTGATTATTTTTTATGAATTTATTAACCCACTTTTACTATTTATTATTTAAAATTTTCATTTTAACGTTAAAAAAGTTTACTTTTTTCTACAATCATTAAATGCTTTTATATAAAAAATGTTAATGATTCGTAATAAATTTTTTAGACATATCTTTAAATAGAAATTATAATCGTATGTTTTTAAATACTGTGTGAATTTTAAAATAATAGTGATTAGATTTGTGTTACATGTACATTTACTGAACAATTCCACATACCTAACATGATCATGTGACCTATGCTTTATTATATTTTTCATGTAAATATCGATATTTTATTATATTTTAAATTATTTTATAACTAATACTTTAACTATATAATAATGAATTAAAAAATCTAAATTTTACATTAACTTTTATTAGACACTGTCGATAGTTTTAATCATTAAACATATAATGTATTTTTTAATACTAAAATATTTAAAAAATTTACTAGCTATTCTAAAAATTATCTGTATTATATAATTATATAGATAAGACATACCACCAATGTTTACTGATAATACTTGCATACATTCATCCTAATTGGTAATTTCGATAGATGTAAATACTTGAATGTTTTTAACCATATGAATAAAAAAATTTATATGGCAGGTATGTTATACGCTTAAAAATTTTATTATCATTACACCTCTGAATCAAATGATTTTCATTATTAGCTTATGAATTCCAAATCCAATCACTTTTAGTCTTAATAAAAATTCATATCAGAAAAATTTGTTTTTATTTATATCACCTTTTTTAAATATAAAAACCCTTTGAAATAAAAAAAGACTGAAATTAAGTAAAAAACACAAAACAGAATGGTTTGTAGATTGTTATAATAACATTCTAGTAGATTAGGACCGTAACATGTATTATAGGTAGAGGGTTGGGCTAGCAATCGTATGGCTATAGGTTTTAACCTCACTTCCATCAGACTACTGTCTATGGAATTACTATATTCTTAATTTAAACGAATGTAAAAACGGTGCAGCAATTATGAGAATCTATGACATGATGCAACTATATTTGCAATAGAATGTAATTCTAATGCATTGGTAAAATTTTGGCGCTTATAAACGCCAAGGTAGGGGAACATAACTTAAATGTATTCGTTAAAAGTTGATGCTTTTAAAAACAGCATCCAAGACCAATTCTAAGTTGACCCAGGATATGGCTTATTGTAGTTGTTACTATGAAAATAAGAATGTTTATTTAATTAAATTCTCACACTATTACATAAAACCAACTCCCCTTAAGATGGTTCTGTAACGCCTACGGTGATAATAAAGTAGGATTACTTATTCGGAACTTTACAAATAAACAGAGTTGATCCAAGGGTTTGACCTAGTAAACAAGGAAACAGTCCAATAAAAAATCACTACCTTAAATTAAAAATATTTTATTATAAATAAATAATATAGTTGGGATTTTTGTTTAATAAATTAATGTAAATAACAACCAGGAACTTGCTCTTCCAAGAATACATTTATATGGGTTCAAGAAGTCCTGATTTAATTAAATTTTCACACTGCTTAGTCTCTAGATAGTACTACAATATTTATGAAATTATAATTTATGCATAATTTTTAAACAATTACTATAGAATCTTTTTTAAAATTTATTGTTTGGCCATTTGGAAGTACAATATCACCAAGATCTTTAAGACATTTCACCTGATAACGTATATTTATAATCTAATGTAACTATTTAGATAATAAATGTTTATTACTTCAATAAAGTATGATAGTGGAGGATCAAATATCTTAAACAATAAATATATTGTTAAATCTATATGGAAATTATTATGAACGATCTACCTTTGTTATCTCAACACCAAAGACATCCGAAAAATCATTTAAATTTTGATTATAACTTTTATACCAATTACTCTTGATTAAAAATTAAATATATTTATTCTATACAAATACTTCATGATGTGTTATTGACTCTGTAATATAGGATGGTAATGAAGCTGTGTAGGACCAACGTATGTCTTTTAAAAACATAAGACGATGATATCTTTATATAAAAATAAAGTCTAATTATTTAAAAATAGATCAAACGTATATTATAAATACAAGTAGTTTAAAAGACAACGTTTATCAAATTCAATTGAAGAATGTCTAACCTGAATTCCAGGTAAAAATACCATATTATCATCAACAGAGGCAGCTCTAAACATAATTTTACGATATGTTGCTTTTTTTGTATTAAATTTTTTTCAATAAATTTAATTGTTACACTTCATTCATATTTTTTTGGTAGAGGGAATTAATTTCTTCTATTACTTTGTTAACCGTTGTATCCTTTAAAAAAATCACGTACAATATATTTTAATAAATAGTTTTAACTATTCAAAATTACATTAAAATCTGTAAAGGTATCATTACTATAACGCTTTAATTCGTTGATAAGTTCAAGGCCTCGAAGTCGAAACATTCATTTACAAATGCGCGCTCATTTTTTGTACTATTTTCACATTCAACTATTCCACCGTTATTATCTTTTTTTATTGAATAATAATTTCATTTCAAATGTTACAGGACATGAATAGAATTGTTTAAAATTTAATGATATAGCAAAGTATATCATCTATTGTTGTATGTCACGTGACCCAACGTTCATTAAAAATTCTCCAAGTATATTGATACCTTTAGAAATTTAAAGAAGATGATTTTTTATATTATAAGTAATTTAATCACAATCATATAACGAAATATTTTAAATCATATTTTTTCAAACGTGTTCAATTTCTTTTCTCTATTGATTTTACAAATCTATAAAAAATAAAATCAAATAATTTATTTTATTTACATAATTTAAACACAGAATCATAAGCATTATATATGCAATCTAATAATCTATTCATTATATTATAAAATCATACCTTGTGATACACAATATATGCTACTAAATGTAGTGGTCAATTTTCATATTAACAAATAAATGCATTATTTTTTGTGCACAATATCTTTAAATCAAAGATTTTAAACAAGGATAGTTGTTAAATCAATTCTGGATAATTATTTTATGGGAAATGCTTAAAAAATGAATAAAACTATGAAATTCGTTTGTAATTTAAAAATTTGTTAATGTTTATTATCAACTAAAACTATAAAAGTTATAATTAATGGATATAAATACTATTAAATACTCTTCATTGAAAAATATACCTTTTATGTTTTAATATATTTACTAAACATGTATGAACACTCATATATGTGTATAGAAAATTTTCTTTTTTTAAATACTAAGTAATATAGATTTTTATATAAAAAATCCAACTGCAATGCAAAAGTAATATGGTCTTTTATGATCTGTTAAATTAAATCCACAATAACACAGTAATTTTTAATTTAAAATACTATAAATAAAGATCTTACAATTGATGAATAGATGATTGGTACATCTATTTAAGATTACTATATTTTAAAGGGTTTTCAAAGGTATATTATGCTATGAATTATCTATCTATTAGATAGTAGGTCAAAAATTGCTGCTATACAGTTTCCTATTACTACTCAGTGAAAAATCATGTTAATTTAATGTGTTACTAAGAAACTATCATTTAAAAATGAATCATTTCATCTTATTTTAGGTAATGATAAGGTTAAAATATGATGTTTAATGTTATAAATCAACCTCCTCTTATAATATGACAGTTATTCATATTCATTCATTAAAAAAAAATCTTTATAAATTTGTTTTTTAATTATTATGGTTATATTACCATGGTGTTACTATGGAAACGATATAATTGTTATTAAATAAAAATCAAAAGAAAAACCTATTATTTCAAGAAAAAAAAATTTCAATCTACAATATATATTTATTTAAAAGAATTGTATTTTAATTAATAAATAAAGAAAAATTATTTTGAATAATTTTACAAAAAATATCTATAGCAAAATAAATATCGGCTATAATCGGTACATTTCACATCATTAATGATGTGAAACAATTATGTTTATGCGAATATTCTCATAAACAAAAGTTAAAATTTTAATTAATTAAGTACCATCAATATTAGTAATATAAGCTGAAGTAAAAATATTTAAATTGAAATATTATTATCTATAGTTGATAAAGCAGGATTGAATTAAATATAATGATTAACTGTGATGTAGATTTATTATGGTCATGAGAAAATATGAAAACTGGTTTTTATCATTTGTGAAAGCCTTTTAATGATTATGTAAAGTGATTGATTAAATAGTTTAAATATATCTCAATTAAAAACAATAGTCTTTAAATTATCAATTAGTATATAAAAGTGGGGTAATTATATAATTTATATACACAATTAAAATGTTTAAGGAAAAAGCGTGCGCAATTTATCTTTAATCATGATATTGTTGTGTTAGTGCTAGATTTTTGACTGATCATTCGCAATTATAGAAAGAAACTACAACTAGTGTAATAATTTATCACACAAAACATGAAAAAATGTAAAAATAAAAACTCTAGGTAAATAAATATTTTATTTTTTAAATCCATATAGAACATTAATGTAGATTTTTGTTAATCTCCTTAATTGTCATTATTAGGCCTATAATTGATCATCAATATAGTGTATTTTTGTTATGGCACACTATGTTGGACACGATTTTTAGTATTTGAGCAACTAAAAATGTTATTTAAATAAATCTTTTATATAATTATTAATACGGAGAAAATATTATTCGTTGAAAAAGGTTTTCAATCCCGTATAAGTGATATATCACTATGAAAAATTATTTTCAATTATGAAATGTTTTTACATAAAGCCATGTGATTAACGTTTAAAAACATACTCATTTTTAATGTTTTCTTACTAATATTATAAAGCCTATACTATTTGAAAAATAATAATCAATTTATTTTTAATTTTTTAAACATAAGCATAAAAATTATTAGTAATTATGGGAATAAGAAAAAAAAGAAAAGATTATCTTAAATTTTTGCACACTATAGATCAATTTTATAAGCAATTATCTCAATTAACAAAAAAGTAGCCAATCATATCTTAAAGTATTTTTAATAGATATGTGCTTTTAAATAAACAACGTTAAAAAATATCTAATATATATATTTCATATCTATTAGGTGAAACTAACGAATATAGTGGACTATTTGCAATCATCGGAATATAATCGGCTTTTTGAAGATAAATTGTCGTCGTTTGGTCACAATTGAGTCGAAGACGTGTGAAAAACAATAAGTATAATAATTTTATTTCTATTATACAGCTAAAGTTTACAAAAAAATCCTTTAGGTTGTTAAAAAAACCTTTTGATATGTCAGAATTTTACTGTGGATGTTTGGTGACCAAACATTCATGGAAAGGAAAGTATATATGACACTTGAAAAAATATTTTATACTATTTTTTTGCGCTTTTAACACTTAAAATATTGTAACATAATTTTTTGATAGATACAAAAGACTTATGTGTGTAACAAGCACCCACTTGAATACATACAATCCAACTACATTAGAATTAACTAATTCGGTATTATTTATTGTGAATATATATCATTTTTATGTTTTAAAAATTAATATAAGAAAATTAGTATTTAATTTTTTACATATATGTTAAATATTTTAGTGGTCAATGGAAGACATACTAGCAGTATTTGTTAATCCAAAAACTCCTGGAGCAAATGAATTTTGTGTATCATTTAAAAAACGTATATAAATTTTTTTAATCTTATAAATATTATTCATTTCTGCTATTATCAAAGCAAAATTAAGTAATCAAAAAATTTTAACATTTTCTACAAATCATTATCAAATTATCATAAGTGAACTTTTGGTATATTTTAAATATTTAAGATTAAATTTTAATTAAAAAATCTCAAATTTAGCGAAATAAAAGAAAATTTTCACAAGTCGATGTAGAGAATGAAGACGCTGTACTATAATATATGGCTGTCTTGTATTGATACATTATGTATAATTTTAGCGATTTCAAGGTTATAAAATTTTAAGAACTGGTAATAGTTGTCCTATCATCTTATTAGTAACGTGTTGTGGCCTTGAGCAATGGAATATTTCATTAAAAAAAAGAGTTGCTATCTATTTCTTTAAAGATATTGAATACATTATACCTGTATCATTTTTATTGCTTAGTATAGTTACTTTTAACTCTATTTTTTTTATTTAGATGAAAAATGTTGAAAATGGTTTTATTATTCAACATGCCGTCACTAAACGACAAGTAATCTTACCTTACGTATATAATATTTTAACTGTGTTTACATATAGAGAGCATTTTCTGTTAAAAATTATACTCAACTTATTTCTAAAATGACTACCAATTCATTACAATATTTAGGCCATAGCATTAAGTAATTTTTATACTATTTCTCTAATTAAAAACAATATATTATTTCATTTAAAATAAAAATTTTTATAGTAGCAATAATATTTTATCATAAAAATGTACTTATTATTATATAAATTACTTTTTTTAATTAGCATGATTTAGTATATAACTTGTTAAATTACTCTTTATGTTTATCTTAAAAATAAATTATAGTGTTTTAGATTATTTTATTAGAATATATATAGATTGATTTTTTTATATTTTATTCTCTTAACTATTTAAGAATGCTATTAATTTTTCTATTTACTGCATATAAATCTGTTATATAGCTTTTAAAATATATTTAAACGTTTATTTTATTTATATATACTTTATTATAATTGATATTGCTGATTTTTTGTCCAATTAAACATTTAATTTAAATAATATATAAAACATTTACTATGTATATTTCAATCTAATTTATACTTGTTTATTGTTTATTGTCATCCAAAAATATATAGTTTTAAAGCAGAAAGCATAACTACGGATCAATTCTGCGAAGGTTGCTATGGAATATTCTCGTAACTGTTTCCCATTTTAGTTTGCTAATAAGCCTCTATGGTAATATAGTAATGATGAGTCGATGCGAGTTTGTGCTCAATTCCCTGTTACTAAATTAACAATCCGTAATGAAGTAGCTACTTTATTTTAATCTATCTCTATATGTATATATATGATAGAATAATTCATCAAGAATATTTTCTATATCAGAAAATTGCTTTATTGAGCATGATCCTAGCACATATAGAGCTATTACTGTGAAACCCTTAAATATTGTATGTTAATATTTTGAATGTCGTTTACACATAATCGCCCATTAATATAATGAAAATTATAGCACTGTTAAATATTATTAATGATTTTAAGTTTACCTTTTTCTTTGATATGTTGCTATATTGATATTTAATGCTTAAGAAAAACAATAGTAAAATGTTGGTAAATACTTAATTTTCATAATATTATTATTTCATACTTAAATATTATATTTTTATTCAATATAGATTGACTAATTTTATAAATATATAACATTAATGAGTCAATATAACAAGATTTTTTAACTTCTGAGTTTATTTTTGGCTAATATGTGTATAAAACATTGAGTTATTTTTGTTATATATTTAAAAATAAGATTTGGAGAATAATACGATGCATGGATAATCCTCAAATGTTTGGAATTGAGCTAATAACATCAAGATTAGATTCTACATTATACTACTGTTGTGCTGAAAGAGATGTACTATTATCAACCCTTATTGACATTATTCGTATGAATTGTTCACCAGATATCTATATACAATGTACAAATGTCAAGAATGGTATAATTTTATATTTAATTGACAAGTTTATATAACTTTGTGATTAGTTCCACGTTTTTACATACCAGGTTATGCAATTGATGAAACAATAGAAATGTTACATTTAAAAATGCTAGTTGAACAAGGTATTATATTATTTTTAACCATATATAATTTTAAAAATGATAAATAATAATATTTTTGTAGCTATAATTTCTATTTAATATTGCTTTGAATTTAATTATATATTTTGGTTATTTAAAAATAAATAATATATTTATTTTTAATGTTTTGTTTTATTAGAAAATAAAATGGAATCCATAATCAGATTTAATAACAATGTTCCTTATAATGGTATCGTAAATGCTGAAGATTCATCTGATGTATGTTATTTTGTATAGTATTTTCTAATTTTTATATTCAAATATAATTAAAATTATGTAAACCTATTTAAAATCTATAAAAATTATATTTTAAAATTTATAAGATATATTTAATTACTAATAATATGTTCTAAATGCTAATATACTATTATACGCTATCAAAATCTTAATGTTTTTTCTTTAAAGTGAAATATCTACAAGGATTGATGATTGTTTTTGTTTTTTAGGCCATATTTAACAAAGATAGGAAGCAAAAATTGGTTGTTAATGCTCTTACATCTGTCCTTTTAATTCGTAATAATAACATACATAGTCATTTCTAAAATTGACTCTTACATGTAGCTAACGTTGATAAATACTCCAATTCTGAAATGGAACAATATTTACAATGTTTAAGACGTATTTTTGCCACAAAATATGGTTATCAAGCTTTTACATTAAATCCAATGTTATCTTTAACTAAAATTATGTATTAAGTTAATTAATACAACCTAGGTATATGAAAAATCTTGGATTATGTATTGTCAAAGCATTAAAGCGAGAAAATGAGGATGTTTCATATGCAGCAATTGAAATGCTTAATTCCTTACTTCATGTAAATTCTTTATGAATTATGTTTTTATTAATCAATCACTACAAATACTATTTATTCTAGCCAATGCATAACAATTATGAACTTTATTATGAGCAACAAAATAAATTATCAATACTATCATCAATCAAATTTATTCAAACTATCTTTAAAACACTACAAACTCACATTCAACGTGGTACTGGAGCACTTATTATTAGTTCAATTCTCGATTTTATTACTTTTGTAATTTGTGTTCCTTATAGGTACCTATTTAGATATTACTAATTAAAAATTATTATTCAATTTTAATAGCGAAACAACTGAAGGAAGTCAATTCGACAAATTTATAATAGAATTAGTGGATATTGGAAGAGTTTTTTTCAAATTATTCAGTGTAGTTATTATTTATTCACTCTTTTTTTTAATAGTTATTTAGCATCCTTCTGGTTCTATTGTAAAATCAGCAGGACTTATCATGCAATCCATTATCAAAGAAGCTGATCCTGAAATTGTTACTAGGATGCAACACTTTGCACTATCAGAAGGAATATTTCCACGATATTTATTATCTGCATTATATACTGATCCTTCAGATACTCGTCAAATGATTAATAGGTAAATTAGTATAAAAATTTTTGCGTCACACAGCATAAGTGTCAAAATTTAATGCTTTTAATATTATTTTTTTATTTTAAACTCATAACATTGTGTTTATTATTTTAATGTGCGTCTATGATTATATACTAGATTTTTAATCATTTATACTGCATCATTGTATATAAATATAGATATTTCTATTTTCTCAATGTAGACATTAATTCCATGACTTAATTATAAACATGAATTTGTTTTTATAATTAAGGTTATACTGTTAAACTCACTAATACAGAGCGTAACAAACGATCAATATATAAATTTTGATCATAAACAGTCTAGTATTTGAATTTAGAAATTTAAGATTGCAAGTTTTATGTGTATAATAAGTTATTTTTATTTTTAAAAGTTTTATAGTATATCAAAATTTTTAGGCAACTTAGTAGACGATTGTTAGCACTTTGGCTTCAAAATAGTTCTTTTGGATTACTTTTACTTAAAAGAACCATAGTATCCTTTATTATTTATTAATCAATTACCTAATTTATTTCTAGCCGTCTGGTCTTGTTAATTACTTGTATAGTGATGAAGTCACTACTAATGCTCTTGAATTAGAAGCTTTTAGAGATACCCTTTCAGTAGCTAGTTCAGTAAATATATGATATTTTTTTTATATCATTACTTAATTACCTACATTTATTAATAAATAAAATATGAATTTTAATCCTTAATTTATTCCTTTAAAATTATTACTATCAGTTAAAGAATATACTTTTTATTAAAAAGTACTTTTTTAAAAGTGTTTTTGATAGCATTTTAAATTGAAAATCGGAAATTACACATAGAGTAGTATACTTTATTGTTTTACTTATTGTATTTTTGTTAGGTAATAAAAGGTGGAATTGAATCTAAGCTAAAATTTGCACTTGAACAAACTGAAAGATTTCTTAGGCATTGGCATGTTCGAATTAGTTATAAACTTGGAAGGGAAGTGAAACAAAAGGAAGTAATTATTAATAATATTGTACATTCATGATCATTATGTAAATATTTTTATTTAACAATTATATAGTATACTATTTATTTAAGGAATTAAACAATAATTTTATTTGATTATTTTAAAATTTTTTACTCTTTAGTAAATAGTTAAAATAAAAGAATAAAACTAAATAAATTTTTACCTTTTTATGGTCAAAAGTTTGCAGTATATGCATTTAAATTACCTTTTACTATATTCCATAGCCTGATGTTGATAATATTAATAATGTTGTAGTTATTTTTTAAATAAAACATGATTAATATTTTTAATAACTTTTTTTATTGTTTATTCTTAACAATAAAATATTAATATAAATTGTTAAATTGGTTTTATTATTAAAAAACTTTATTTTAACAAAAAATTTAATTTCTTATAGATTATTACAATTTTCTAAATTTACAATTAAATTATTTTTCTTATACAAAAAACAAGCTAATGTTTTAAATAAATGTTTAGAGTGATAAAGATCGTATTATTACTTTAAGAAATCCTCGTGAAAGGGTTGTTATAACTCTAAATTGGAATCTTTTTTACCAAAAGTAAATAGAATAAAATATTGTGTAGTTTTACCACTTAAAATACTTATTTATGTTGATTAGATTTTATCAAGATCACTATCTTCCTGAATTAATATGGAATCATAAAACGAGAGAAGAACTGAAAGAATCATTAGAATCTGAACTAAGAACATTTTCAGTAGATAAAGATTTATCAAGAAATGGTTTAATTTCATGGAATTTTGATGAATTTAATGTCATATACGGATCTTTACAAGATCAATTAGTAATTGGAAATCTATATGTTAGACCTCTTTTAGAAAACAATCAAGTTACAACAGTTAGTGATCCAGTTTTATTTTTTTATAGTCTCTATCATTCTTATCTGCAAGTTCCAAATTTTGATTTAAAGATGGTTTGTCTTCAAGCACTTTCTAGACTATATAAGAATAATCACGATAAAATTGGTGAATTTAATGACCTCAAGTATATAGTAGATCAGCTATCGAAAGCAACTAGTAGAACACTGCGTGATAGATTAATATTATTGTTGGCTGAATTGTTATCTGAAAAGAGTAATGTTAGAAAGTTTGTTGAGTATGGTGGTTTGAGTATGTTGGTGGACCTAGCAACGTTATCTCATCTCCATTCAAATAGAGCTAGAGTTCCACTTCAAAACAATATGATAGCAGTTGGTACAAATTTGGAATCTGAAGAAGACATCTACAAGGAATGGTATATAGCAACTAAAACAACAGAAGGAAAGACATCAAGTGTAGCCTACACTTTTAGTCAATTAAAAGAAATGTATAGGCAAGAGAAAATAAATGAAAATACAAAAGTATGGGCTCAAGGTATGGAAGGTTGGAAAGCTCTAAAAAATGTCGTACAACTACGTTGGACACTAGTTGCTTCTGATGACTATATATTAGATGAAACTGAGTTGGCAGTGAAAGTTTTAGATATTCTTATTACAATAGCTAATTTCTATCCAAGCATAGATATTGATGGTGGTATAATTCGTCCCATGCCTAAAGTGAAACGTTATCTTAGTGATATACGCTGTCTTCCTCATTTGTGCCAATTGTTACTTACATTTGAGCCGAGAATTGTTGAGCGTGTTTGTATATTGTTGTATGAAGTGATGCTTGAAAATACAATTATTAATCAATTGTTTCTTACTGGATTTTTCTTTTTTGTTATGATGTATACTGGTAGCAATATTTATCCTGTTGCTAAATTTCTAAAATATACACACACAAAGCAAGCCCATAGTCTTGCTGTTAACAATAAAGCAAGTATGCAAAATACAATAGCTCAACTAAGTATTCTAAATTGTGTGCTTCCGGATTCATTAATTTGTTACTTGTACAATCATGAAATTGATGAATTTTCTGAAGCTTTTTTAAGTGATTTTGAAAATCCAGAAATAATATGGTCTGGTGAGATGAGGCGTTTTATGATAGAAAAAATTGCATTACATTTGGCTGATTTTACTTCAAAACTTAAATCAAATATCAAATCACTTTATATATATTGCCCAATGCCAGTGATTGAATATGAAATACTAAAGGATGAAATATTTTGTGGAAGTTATTATTTGAGCCATTTGTGTGATGAAGTGAGGTTTCCAGATTGGAAAATTAAAGATCCTGTCAAAGTATTAAGAGATATTTTAGAAGCATGGAAATTTGAAGTCAATAAAAAGCCACCTACATTATCGGTTGACGATGCACTTGTAACTCTTGGATTGGAACCTGGTATTGAACATGAAAATTCAGTACTTAGACGTGCTTACTTTAAACTTGCAACAAAATATCATCCTGATAAAAATCCTGATGGAAGGGAAATATTTGAAGCTGTAGTGAATGCTTATGAGTATCTTTGTAGTAGAGATGTCAAATCAAATATTCCACAAGTTCGAAATATTATTTTAATACTTAAATCTCAATCAATACTGTTTAAACGATGTTCAGACGAATTAAAGCCATACAAATATTCAGGCTATCCAATGCTTATCCATACCATTCAAGCTGAGATTAAACGTGATAACTTATTTACAGATAAGCGTGACGAATGCGTTATTTTACCTGCAACTGATTTGTGTCATTTTTCAATTGCCTGTTCAGTGTTGAATGCGGAGGAATTACGTCGAGAAGGTGGTATTGAAGTACTTAAAGATACTATGGAACTCTGTGTAAGAAAAATGACTAGCTCATCAGTAGCTACCGATATATTTGTGCAAGTGTGTTCCAATCTAGTTCAATGCTTTACAGCATCCGCAATGTTTGAGGGCTTTAGAATGATAATATTTGAATTACCTGGCTATGTACAGAACCTTTGTCGAATTCTTATGTACTATCAAAATCTTACAGGATTAGCCGGTAAAGTTTGTGAATGTGTCATAACACTTGTTGTTGATGAAATGATACAATTGAGACTACTAGAAATGGGAATTTTGTATCATCTTATTTTGTTTTTATTCAATTATGATTACACTTTGAGTGAGAGTGGTATCACTACAAGTTCTAGTAATAATACACAAGTAATTAATTTTCTCTCAATTATTTTTTTATTACTCATGAATTTCACATCTAGATGTTATATAATGAATTGGCTAGTCTCAGTATGCAAACTATTGCCATTATGGATGCTACATCGATTGGTATGTACTCATAATAATTAATTATAACCAACCATTACAACTTTTCTATTAAAAAATATTATAAATATGCTTTATTGTATTAAATTTATTTAAATCAATAACAAAAATACATTAATATGCTAGTTAGATAGATAGAATCAAATAATTTATATCTATAAACTATTTCCTATGAATAAGAAACATTAAAATAAATTTTAAGTTCTACCTTCATAGTTATAATTTTGTTTTAACTATATAGTTGTGTATCTTTTAATATAATCACTACACAAATTAACTATAATTATATTTTATTATAAATGTTATGTTATATACTTGATTAGTAATAATAAAGTAAATAAACCTATACGAGATACATTTATTTTGAAAATTATTGATTTTTTTAGTTTTTTTTTGAAATCATTTACCTTTAGTTACTTTTATTGTGATGTAATTGGTTACACTTTCTATTTTTTTCATTTTATATTTTTTATCAATTTTTTGTAGAAAATGGTGGCGTCCATCTTGTAATTCACAATTTGCTATTGCGATTGTTAACCTTCCATATTATTCATTCATTGAGATGCTGTCCTACACATGAAATATTGAAACTTATCAATACTAATCATGAAACTCCATACTATATATGGAATAATAACACTAGGAAACAATTGATTGATTTTGTTTCTGAAGCAAGAGTTCCAAATCCTGATAATGTATATATTTTATAAAAAAAAATTCTTTTTAAAATAAATAAATTATTACTTTTAGGAAAGACTTAATTATGAAATTGCTTCTACTTTTCAATACGATGAACATAAAAATCTTCTTTTTATTGGCAATATATACGTTAATATTTTCAATAAAAATCCTGAATATGATCTCTACAATAAAGATGATTTTATGATTTCTTTATTAGCTTATGTTGCTATGGAATTAAAAGTATTCTACGCATAATTAATTATTATTAATACATTAAAAATTATTTATGCCTAATTAATAATTATTAAGCAATTAACAACTCAAAACAGTAATAATTTACAACAAAAAAATACAGGTGATCTAATATCATTTGGTGAAGATGATGATACAGATATTATTCTTGATGATATATCCTCATATCATATCGAAATGTCTGATGAATTACTTGATAATTTTTATCAATCATTAAAAGCAATAAATAACTTATTAACATACAATTCAGGTAGTAATTAAATAATTGTATCATAATAATTGATGTTAATAATTTTTAATAACCTATTATTTAAAAGAATAAACTCATTTAAATTTTTTTATTATAATAGGAATAGAAACATTGTGTAATCAATCATGGAAAGTATTATTTGTTTGTATGGGATTAAACAAATATCCAAAAGTTCAAATAGAAGTTCTTGAAGTATGCTTTTTCTTAATTCATTAAATAAACATGCTTTATAGACAATTATATAAATATTTTTAGATTGTACAAAAATCTGTTAAAAACTTAAAATGTGTAGAAGCATTAGAAAATGAAGACATTATGGGATGGTTGTTACCATTATTGGTCTATTTTCCAGAATGTAATCAAATATCTATATATATTTATTTAATTTAAAAAAATTTAATCTTTAAATTTTTATAATACGTTTAAATTCTTTATATTTCTATGTGAGTTGTTTGGAAAGAATAAATATCAAGATTTATATTTTTACATTGCGCATGTGTGTATATTATTGTTGTAATTTAATATAAATGAAAAAAAAGTATCAATTTATATTATTTAAAAAATGAATTTTTAAAATTATTTAATAAAAGTTTTTTTAATTAATTTAATTTTTAATAAAATTAGTATTAGATTGGTAACTCATACATAACTATAATATTAATATTACAGCTGCATAAGGTATTTTTTATTAATACAATAATAAGAATATAGTTTAATATTTTATTTATATTTTTATCGTTTAAATATTTACTTATGATAGGTCACTATACACTTTTTGACTGCTTTGAAGCATTATTTACCAAAATTAAACTTGTAAAAGAATGTATGAACAAAGGTATTCTTATTTATCTATTGAATATATTCTGCCAAAGTAAGGATTCAAACGTACGTTATCGTACTGCTAGTCTATTCGCGAAATTGATAAGTGATAAGTTATCTGGACCTCGAATACGAATTATTCTGTTGAAATTCCTTCCACATATATTCCTAGATGCTATTATGGATGATGTAGAAGCTTCAGTATTACTTTTTGAAAGCAATCAAGAAAATCCAGAACTAATTTGGAATGATGAAATTAGAAGTCATGTCTCTAAAACGGTCAATAATATTTGCACAACATTCTTTAATAAACAAAAATGCAATTGTAATGCCCTTTTGAAGGTGCTTATTTATCATATTCTTTTTACGAATTTCTTTATGCAACATAAAGTACAATCAATTAATAATAATATTAGATTGATGATGATTTCAGTTGCTTTACTGATTTTTACACTCAAAATGGAAGAGATATTATTGTAAATGGTGTATATCTGCAACTTTTCATTGCTCAACCAGGATGGGTATATACTATAAATTAATTTTTAAATCGTAATTTTATTACATTTTTACACGTATTTATTAGGTTCTTAGACGCCCAAAAGAATTTTTGATATCATTATTAGATAAAATTGTTTCCTATTTTCATATAGATGTCTTATCTGATGAAGAGATTAAACATCTTAATGTATGTACTAAAGCATTTGTTTGTTTGGTAGGCAGTCAATCTCATATTGCCGATAGCATTCCTCAGTTAGGCCATTTAAGTCGTGTATTGGTCAAATTAAATGATTCAGTCAAGAATTCTAATATTATTATTGCCAGCTCAACTATTCGAATAATTCATTCAGTTATGAAAAATGAAGTAACTTTTTTATTATTATTATACATTTTATATAAATTGAATTATCACTTATTATTCTTATATTTAGTATTGTTGTAAATCAATGGTTCAACATAACGAACTAATTGGTTCGATTATTTCTGCTTTTCACGTTACACCTAATCTATGTGAAGAATTAGCAGAAACACTAAGTTTCTTATTCTCACATCAAATAAAAGACTATCTTAATTTTATTTTGACACGGAATATGCTAAAAGATATCGTTAAATTGCTAGAAATTAGATTTAACAATGAAGACAAAAAAGTTACTACAGCTTCTCGTGCCCATATAGTTAAAGCTTTGCAACACATGTGTGGAGATGATGTTTTTGGTCCACAAGTATGTCTTCTTTTATTTATAATTTTTTTTTCATTTATCTGATATATAAATAGTCATTCTTTATAGCTTAATTTAATTCTAGTTGTATATCTTTTAATTATAAAAGTTTAAGAATATTAAATTATAGATTGTAACTGTGTTAAAGTAAATATATATTTTGTTTAGATTTCTGTTGAATTGGATAAATTTCCAATCTGGAAACAATACAAAAGCCAAAAACATGATCTTTTTATTGATGAGCCGAGTTTGGTTGAAAAAATTGGCTATACTGGTACGTCTGTTGCAGGCTACTTAACTGCTGCCCACAAAACAAAGACAACTAATATGACTAATCATTCTCACAATCTTCTCTTAACACAAACAGAACCACCTCCTCCACCTATTGATGGCTATGATGAGGATGAGGATTGAATTTTTTGGTTTGATATTCGTATTTTTCATTCGTTTATAACTACTAACTGACAATGAACTTCTTTTATAACAAATTTAAGACTATTACTTGTTTTCGCATGTTATAGCATGTTTCTTGTACTATGAATTTGTATCTTACATCAATAAGCATAAAAATTCTAGTGGTTTCACTTTTTTGAGTCAGAAACTATCACTACTACTGTGTCAATATATGCATTATTAATATACACATAAAGCATTAAAAATACCTTTAACCATCTATATAGCTTTTTATTTTAGAGCACATAAAATAGTTTTTTTTTGTTGTTTATAGACCACATTGCTTAAAAGATATAACTTTCATATTTTAATAGAGTTATTAACAAATAGGTAGGACTTGTGGCTTTTTGAATCACAATGGTAAGATTACTGGATATTCATTTATCAAGTAATTAGGTTACAATATTTAGTAACTATCCATCAATATCATCAATGGTGTTGTTTCTTAATTGCTATTGTATTTTTTACTTGGTATAAATATTAGCTAAATGCAAAGTTACAATTTTTTACATAAAATAGATAAAATATTGTTCAAAAAGTAGCAATAAAACTTCTATGGACTAAAATAAAGTAAATGTTAGTAATAATAAAATTGTATATAATCTTTTAAAAGTATTTAAAATTATTTATGATGTTTGAAATAAGACAAGTTTGATATTCGTTTTGGTGCCTACCTAATTTTTGATGCTAAGTAGTAATTCTTGTTTAACTCTACCAAAAAAAAGTATTTAGTATTAAAGTTATATTTTCAATTAAAAATAAAGTAGTACACCACTATTTTATAAACTTTTATTTAAAGAAATAGGTATTTTTTAAAAATTTATCAGTCAGATTTAATAACAAATGTATATTACCAGATATTAAGTAGAAGTAAATTGATGGGTAAAAAATACACAGAAATTAAAAAATAATTCATTTGTTTCAACTGTCTTTATTTTGAACACCCTTCGAATATGATAGTTTAATTGTATTCCTATTGATTTCCTTAAAATATTTTATTTTAAAATTTTATAAAAACCATGCATTTTATTTTGTAAAGTTATAACATATACAAGTATCTATCTTAAACTTTATAATAAATTAAGAACTAACTTTTAGTATATTAGCAAAATTTTGTCGTTCATTCTTAAATAAACAACTTTTAAATATGTAAATTAAATGTAACTTTATTAGTTCTTAATAAATATTATCCATCTTACTGTAAAGACACTAATTTGTCATTTAACATCCTTTATATTTCTGTTTTGAATTAAAAATTGATTTGAGGAATAATTTATTAAATATAAATGTAGTTTTAGTATAATAATAGTAGAAAAAACTTTTAAGAATTGTAGTGGCACATTCTTTATTATTTTAAGATTTATAAATAATAAGATTACTATAAATAGTGTTAAAAACTATATAATTTACAAAAAGTTTAATTATCTAACACAATTTATAATAAACAAATTATTTTCTAGCCTATAAATATAGAATTAAAATCTTATAAATAATTTTTTTAAAACACCATAAAAAATACATACTATAGTATATGAATAATAATAATAATAATAATAATCACTAGATACAGGGCTTAATTAAATATTTAATAAAATTTGTATTAATTCATTTTCTGTTTAATATACACGATTAATTTCTTTTTTCAAAAAAATAAAACTTATATGATAGTCAAATTTTTAAATATCTTCTAATAAACTTAATAAAATTTATGGACCATGTATAACGATCCTTTATGTGTACTAATAGGATATAAATAAATTGTTTTATTAATAATACACATGCTATTACATACATTCTCTAATACTTTGTTAATATAGTTAAAAGTTTTAATATTTATACATTTTCTATTAAAAATAAATCAATATTACCCTTTATTTCACTTTTCGTAGAATATGTGTGTTCTCTAAATAAAGTGTAATTTTTACATAATAATGAGAAACTAAAATTTTTTAACAATTAAATTAAAATTAAATTTTTTCAGCATAATTGACCATTAAAATTGTATGCTTTCGAATATATTTTTAATACAGAATTCATTATCAATTATTTTTATTAACTGATAAATTATTATTATTGAGATGAAACATTATAAAATTTTACTGTTATTGCAATAAATAAATTTTTTTATATAAATTTGTTGAAAATTTAAAAAAATAAGAGCATCGTTTTTTTATAAAGGTATTCATTAGCATATTTACAAAACTATCTTTAGATATAGTATAATGAAAAAAGTAATTTATTCATCTTAAAATATTAAGATTACAGAGAATGATCAAATAAATAGATTTTTTATATTATAAAAATAAAATTAAAGTAATAAAAATGTTTAAAAAGTGGTTTTATTAATAGATACGCAATTATTTCAATTATATGTTAATATTTATCTATAAAAAATTTATAATAGCAGTTTTATAATATTACCATAATTAATATTGCTTTAAATTAAGGATTATCTTTATGATCCATAGAGAAAATGATAAAAGTGAATTTAATTATCATACGACGGCTTATTATCAGTGTATCGTACTAAGAATATGAACCAATCTATGGTTTACATTAAAAAGTGGTTTTTAGTAAAAGCTTATTGTTTTTTATTAAAAATAATCTTTTAATAAAGTTTAGACTCTGTTTTATTCTATTGATGTTATTTAATGATAATAATTGTGCTTTAAGTTTTCTTGCAAAGTATAAACATTATTTGATATTTAAAATTAAAATTCTTATAGAAATATTCGAAAATACTTGGATAAAGAAGATGGTTATTATCCTATTTTTGGAAGATCTCTTTTTGTTGCCAACACAACTAATCACACATTACTCAAGCAGTATGGTAGGAACTTTACATTGCCAGTTATTTTATTAATGCTATCAAAGATGTTGCAATTGTTTGTATTCGATTTTCATTAAAGCAACCTTATTTAGTGTATTCAGGTAACAATAAAGATAAACCAGAATTTATAAATCTAGAAGGGAACTTAACATTATTGACACAATCAGAACTAGATATAAGTATAATTAGTAATTATATATATCTGTGGAAACCAATAAAAGTTGCATGTGTTTTAATTCATGAAATATCATTTTCTTGTGGAAATAGGAACATTGGGATTGTAATAAAGGAATTAATGTGTGAAAAGAAAATTATTAATGAAATTGACTATACATGTTTTAATGGTATGCGATTTTTGATAAATAATAATGGCTTTCCTGATGGTATACCCAATTTTACCACTATTAACATTGCAGATAGTTTAAATGGGTAAGTTTTGTCAAAAATATGTTTAGTTACGTGCTTTTTTAAAAATTACTATGGTGTCTAAATAATAATAGATCATAAAATAATTTTTATTGTACCTCAATATGCTGAGTATAATTGTGATTAAATAGAATATTTATTCGTTTAAAAAATAACTGTTAAATTATTTTATCTCTTTAATAAATGTCAGCCACCAAAGCACACACCATCCATCCATTATATATACATAATTAATTTTTTATATCTTAAAGGAATAATGTAGAATCTGAAAGCACAATTATTTTTATTTCTTCTGGTGTTATATTTAGTATAATAATAGCCGTTATATTGTTGTTGATAGTATTTTGGTAAATGTTATGTTTTTTTGCGCCGCAGATGACTATACTACCATCTACTTGCTTTATTAAATATTCATTTATTATTTTTCCATTACTTTATTTCCTTAAAAAAATTATTTACATATTATCCAACATATACATTGATAAGCATATATAAGAACAAAAATTAGGAGTTACTTTTTGTTTCATAGGCAAATATAACATTAGAAATTGATTTATTAACTCAATTAAATTAAAATTTTACCTTTGTCTTTTCTCAAATATACATAACAATAATTCTAAAAATACATATTGACTCAAATTTCTGGTGAATGCAATTTTTACTAATTACGTACCATTATTATCAGCATGGTTACTAATTAATGTTATAATTAGTGGTAATTGATTATTAATGTCCTCTCTCAATTTAAATGTTATATATAGGTGTGATAGTTATTTCAAATGTTATTTAAACATAACAATTCGATTATTTTCATTACAATATTACTCTACTTTAGAATGTAAAATCAACAGACATTCTTATTATGAAATAATGCAACTATTTTAATCAATTAAACACTATGAAGATTTAGCTATAATTATTGCAATTGGTTGCTTCGGTTGCAATCATTGTACCATGACATGATTAGACAATTACTAATTATAGATTAGATAAACGTACAATAACCACATAACAAAAGATACTTTTAGGTAGATGATATACTTTGTAAATTACTAGTTACATTATATGAATTTTAATGGAGAATGATGATTAAAAATAATTTTAATGAAAAAAGTTAATAAAGTATATTTTGATAAAATTTATTCATACTATTATAATTATAGGTAATTAAACTATATACTAAGCTACTTTCAATGTCTCGTGCAATGCAATATTTGTGTGAGTTTTTAATAGGATTTCAGTGAATAAAAATTTTAACATGCGAATGGTAGAAGTTAGTAAGATTTTATATTAATTTTATATTAAAACTTTTATAAAAAAGATCTGTACGTATTTCTCATTTTATGTATTTATTTACTGGCTTACGTCGTGAAATGTGAAAATCAATTTTTCTATAAGTAAATAGTTGCTATTTTATATATGAATATAAAATAATTTCAATAAAAATATAATTTTTGTAGTAATATTATGATGAATTTGGAGAAAAAAGGTGACTACATAAGTTTACATGGAAATTCCATATTTATGCTCAACTACTGGAACAATACAGCTGTTTGTAAAGGTATATGTTATAAATTTTATATAATTCAAAATATTTTAAATGGTTAATATATGTAATTGAACTAAGATATTAACTATAGGATAGCATAGTATATCTAAATTTACATTTATTTGATTAGGTATTTACTTAATATTGCTAATACAATTTATATGTGACGCCTATCATAACACTGAATTTAATACTATGAATGCATGTTCAGAATAATAACTTTAAATGAATAATAAATTTCATTTATATGACTAAAGAATTGAATAATTTAATCGTTAAAAAAATAATAAATTTATTTGTAAGTTTCATTACAAAAGTTAATTAATACAGTTGCTATTTCGTGCAATTTTAACACATTATTCACAGTTTATGATACCAATAAATCTACATAATATATCTAAATAGTTTTTACATCCATTATGTCTACAGAAACACTTCCCATTATCGCTATGCAATTCTTTTAGGGTTCAATAATTTAAGCATGCGCGGTCAAGATTTGATAGAGTATGGCCATATCGTCCGTAGTTATTCTTTTAAAGTTGGTGTGAATGTTTTCATAATTAATATTAATAAAAGATTCCTAATATTGTATTTAATCAAATTAACACTGTGTAAAGGTATTTCTTTTGACAACTTCAAATGGTTGTTAAGTTGTATTAAGTATTTTGGAGTCCACTATAGACGTTAACTTGCTCAATAACCTTTAGTTCATAAATGATGTAATTTTATAAATCTTTGCATACCATTTTTAATTAAAAAATTTAAATCACCTATTAACAATGAATTGACTGGTAAAAATTTTTAAAAACTTAAATATATTCTATCTACCACAATATTTTTTCATTTTTTAAATGATATTTAATTTTGAAAACCCTTAAATTAAGTGTTTAAAAAAGAAAATGACTATATATGAGACTCTAAATTATAATTAATTTTGAGTATTACATTATAGTTTTAAGATTATTGATTTATGCCATTTTATGTGATATTCATAAATGTTTTTCACTATGAAAAAATATAAATTATGGCATTATTGTATATAAATTTTACACAAAAAATTAATTTTAAACTTTAGAATTTAAAAGGAGATTTGTGAGTAAAATCATAATAAAAAATGAAACCACTGTGGCAATAAATAGTATAAAAATTAAACAGCTTAATATAATGACCAGCTATCAGTGGCTCCAACAATTGGAAGCATGTCAATCGATCGATTCAGTTCTGTTAATATGCCAAGATAAGAGTATTAAAGAAATTGTTAACAAATATATGTGTAAAACTCCATTAATCTTATCAATGGACTATTATTGCGGCTATGGAATACGCTTAATAGTTGATACAGTTGGAATTCCATATAAATTCATGAGATATCACTCAATATTTTTACCAAAATATCAAAAAAGGTTTATTTTTAAGTTTTAATATTTTTTTAATTAATATTTATTTTTTAGTGTAAATATTGTAAACAAAAATCATGGTATTAGCTATTTTTTATATACAATTGCTGCTCTACTCATGTGCACAATTTTCCTATTTTTGGGATCAATATTTATTCAAAAATTTATTATGAAAAAAATAAAAAATACAGTAATAAATATATATTCTAGAATTTTATGTAAAAATTTAATTATAGCTACAGGATCAAAGTTAATTGTCCTAGTCTTATACATACATATTGTTTTACATTTACCATATATATTCATACTTTTTACTATTTTTCTTATAATTTTATCGAAGCAATTTACATAAATTAAATTTAAACAGCTCAAACAATAATGTCTTATTATGTAATCATAAACTTTTATTATTAATTTCATAAATTAGCTTATAATTGTAATTCATTTTTATGTGTATAGTGCACCATAATATTCTCATTTTTTTAGAAAAGTTAATAGAGTATTTATTAATTTTATATATAAAAATAAAACATACATTTAATTAATATTCAAAATAACATAATATTATTTTAAAATTTGACAATATATTATTTTAACATATTTAAGGTCTTTTAAAAGATTTTTTACCAATAATAAACATTAAAAATGTCAAAATAACTGGCAAACCAACACGAGATTGACCGATGATAAGCGCGAATGTCACCGATCATTCATTATTTGATACATTTTTAGAAAGTTTCATATGAATTTAATAAAACAGATAGAGCATTTTGAATTAATAAAAATAAGAAAATATTTTTAAACATTTACTATATATGTTAGGCCTATTATTAAAAGACAGATTTACGGTTGTACATGAAGAGGTGTTTAATCAATCATATTGGGAACTGTGATTCACATTGATTACTAAACTATGATCTAGTGAGTTAATTTCTAATAAATATATTCAATAATAATACATTATTTTTCTACAATCACGAAGATAATGTATGAGATACTATTTAATTAGGATTATTATAACTAGTTAGGATAAATCAGGTAGTACATTATTTAAAAAAATAAAATCTGGAAACTATAGTTTTTAGCAATAGGTAGAAGAACATAATTAATTAATGTTGGTATTACACGCTACTAGCATCATTACATAACTTATTTTTTACTTTATTTCAAAATAATTTTCAATTTTTAAATTATTTCATTTATGAAAATATACATAGCATTCTTATATAACAAAGAGTATACATATTTTCCAATTTAGCAATGCCGTCAATACTCGTGAATGATCGTCTGACTAAACGTGATAGATTGAGTGATATGGTACGTGTGGTTACATGCCTTTATACTATAGATTTAATTATAATTTTAGGGAGGTTTAGTAAAAGTTATAAAGAATAGAGCATATTTTAAAAGATTCCAGGTTAAGTTTCGTAGACGAAGACGTAAATGTTTTTATTATACTACAACAGAAATATATGTTTTTTAGAGGGTTTAACTGATTACCATGCAAGACGAAAGATGATAGCACAAGATAAGAATAAATATGGAGCAAAAAAATATAGATTAATTGTAAGAAGGACTAACACTAAAATTATTTGCCAGGTATTACGTTGGATTGTATGTGATCATGAACAAATGTGCTATTGTTAGGCTGCATATGCAACATTAAACGGTGATATAGTTGTTGCATGTGCTGAATCATCTGAATTACCACGCTATGGTATGAAGGTTGGTCTAACCAATTATGCTGCTGCTTATTGTACTGGTTTGTTGTTGGCTAGAAGACTTTTAAAAAAGTACAAAATGGACACCAAGTTTGTTGGAAATGTAGACCCTGAAAAAGTTGGCGACTATATTGCAGAGCAAGAGATACCTGAGGATGTTGAACAGGCTCCTTTTAAATTAGTACTTGATATTGGGCTAGCTCGTAGTACTACAGGCGCTAGAGTGTTTGGTGCTTTGAAAGGTGCAATAGATGGTGGATGTAATGTTCCTCACTCAGAAAATCGTTTCCCTGGTTTTGACAAGGAAACCAAAGAGTTAGATTCTCAACGACATCGTGATCGCATCTATGGAGTTCATGTTGCTCAATATATGTCTTATTTAAAAGAAACTAGTAAAGAAGCTTATGAGCGTCAGTTCTCAAAGTATATAGCAGCTGGATTAACTCCCGAAAATGTAAATTAAATCTTTTTTACGCATCACTCATATCTCTAGTAGATTGAAGAGACATACAAGAAAGTTCACGCTGCCATTAGAAAAGATCCATCACCAGCACCTAAAAAAGAAAAACAATCTAAAAAAATTGAGCCTACTATCAAAGTTTCTAAAAGGTATTAAGTTTTTGATTTGAAATATAATTAACAATGCTATTAATATAATTTTATTTAGGAAATTAAGGCAGCAAACTAAACTTAAGGCATTCCTTCATAAAAAAGATCTTCAAAAGAGAAAAAATGAGTTTTTGACTGATATTGGTGTTTCTTCTTAATTATGTTTGTGTGATTGAAAGTAACCCAAAAAGTTTACGTAGTTTCTTATTAGATTGACAATGCGACTTAAGTATATATTGTTTTTCGATATTTAAGAAGCTTTTTAAATTTTTATTGTCATACAAAATATTTCCGACAAAAATTATTGTTATTAATTTATTCACTTATCAGTACTGATAATAATGGTATCTATCCTAAAGTTGTAAACCGTTATACTCCTTCTACACGAAGCCGTTTGTGTTGTATTTATATGTCATTTAATCAGTGCATAGTGTAATTTTATTGTTGATTGGCTGTAAAAAAAGAACTTACAAAACAAATTGTATACTAATTTATAGCTATTTTTGTTTCCAAAATCTTTGTTATGAATTTATTGTATATGTATTAGTAAGACGGACTGATGACTGTATTGCATTTACATTGGATAATCAGGATCAGTTCTAAGAATACATTGGTATGCTTACCAAATGTCGGTAAACCATAAAATGTGAAATGGCGTTTACTAAAATTAAACCTTATATGTGTTATAATGCGCCAATATTAGGATTGAGATGAAGAAATATTAGGTGTTTCATGCGATAAGCTGTAAAACATATAGTTATAAAAATATCAAGTCTATGAATATAGAAAATTGCTCAATATGCACTGTATCAGGATTGTAGTTAGGAGATTTGTGACTGGTTACCGTCAATTAAATCAACTACCTCTTCGGTACTAATGTCACTGCTATTATTATCATCACTGTTAATAGTGGGCGAGAATGCCTCTTTAAGAAGCATACCAGACTTTCTCAGGTTTGAAGTACTTTTTATAATAAATTCAGACTTGATAGAATAATGTTAAAAAGGAATTATATATTTTATAATACAATTTTATTTTCTTGATCGAAAAATTTAGTAAATCCAGCAATAAAATGACGGGAGAGATTTTCCCACTTTTCTAGAACAGTAGATGACTTTTTCTTTATGCTACATAATTTTTCTCGAAATGCTATTTCTTTACTCTAATAGACATATCATGTAAGTAGATGGTGATCATACATAAAATAGAAATTATTTGACTTTAGTTACTTTAAAGTAGCTAACATTCATATCTTTGTTAGTATAGCCACGAGTTAAATTACGCCTTACATAGATATCATAATCTTTTATTATTCGCACAATAATGTCTGTAGTAGAGATTGAAGGAGTACGTTTAGTTGCAACAAATCTACCAGCTTCTTTAACAAATTGATATATATCTTGGCAATTATTGGAATTATATGGAATGTTATCATGAGCAACAAAATCTATCTATATAATATTGTCAACAAAAACTCAAAGAATAACAACTAAGTATTTTTTAAACTTCAATGTCAAAAAATTGGCTTATATGTATGCAAAAAATATTAACAATGAGTGCATACACAGTGTTCATCTAAAAATTCAGGAGTTACAATCCATGGTGCATCCTTTATAACTTCATCTACATATCGACAATGTCGAACTGAATCATATCGTTCATTCTCATCCATTACAGTGAAACCTTTAAGCGAATGTGTTAGCTCATCACTACACACTAAAAAATAATTTTAAATGATGTGTTTACATTTTATAACTCATAGTACCTCCAACTACTAAATGAACATTAGGGAAAATTGATTTGGCTTGTCTTAATGCACGCGCATGGCCAAAGTGAAATAGATCAAAAATTCCATCAGCATATATTCTTACTGGTAATTCTGTTCCCTTTTTTGCCTCTTCTAAAGTTATTGGCTTATGTCTTTTAATTGGTTTAGGACTTATACTATAAGAAAATGGTGCAGGAGTACTACTACGAAGGTCCTACATGATAATGCATTAAAATACCAAAATTAATGGTATAAACTTGTATTTTTACATATTATTAATTTTAGAATAATAAAAAATATATGTCTATTTTATTATAACTTATGTATATTACAATGTAATAGTAATAGAACAGTGTTACTTTAATAGAACAATTATCAATATTCAATATGTCATCTTTAAAGTGAATAGGTATAAATTTTTTATCACTACTTGAATTGTCTATAGAATCAGTAGGTGGAGAGCGTTTGCGTGATTTAGCTCTAACCATAAGGAAATTAACGTAAAATCGCGCATGCTTTGTAAGTTATTATGCGCCTACACGATATTGGTTATGGTTCGCTAGGAAATGGTTACTTATAGCTAGTTATGAGGTTTATCGACACTATTTTTATAATTTCAATTAGTAAAAAAGATAATTTAAATATAATTTTTTTAATTATAATTAATTCTTACATGTTAACCTGTTAAAATTATATAGATTCAATTAAATGAATTTTTTCAATGATAATGACATTATATTAGTTGTTATCCATTCATTTTAAATCTTGTAACTCGCCTAAAACAAAAATAAGCTTATCTAATTTTTTAAAAACTACAGTATCACATTTTTTGAGTTAAATTTTTTAAACTTTATTTTAATTTAGTATTGTGATGATATTTTACCTAGTGTATTCGCAATTTAGCATTTATATGTAAATACCATTTTAGACTATCTTATGCTATCAGCAATATTATAAAAATGGAATTATCTAAAAATCAATGTTAAATAATGTACAAGACTGTCATAATGTTGATACTGTATCTACACCAATCAAGTAAGTTTAACTTAGCCCAAGGTAGTTTATATATGTTTATTGTTTAATTTAAAGTTATGTAGATATAGATAATATTATTTAAAATTTACATTTGTTCGTTGATAACTAATAATATATTAATCTTATTTAGAATAGACGGCATAATTGACTTAATATATTAAATTTAACCTCTAAATATATTAATATAGATAATATATTTTTATGAATGTATACATTTTTTGATTTTTTGCAAAATCAGAATCAATTTAATGCACAGTTATCTAGAACCATAATTAGTTCCTACTTAAAATGATAAATAAATTGACAAGTAGTTGGTTATTTCTGATGTCTATTATTATAATCTACTACCAGTAGAAGATTATGCATAATATAGATTTATTTATTTATTATATTATGTGACTATGTATGGATAATAAATAATTACTCAAAAATTTCACAAAATTATCTTTAGCAGATTGAAAAGTTAAAAAATTCTTGCTATTTATTCAGAATACGTTAAGATTTTTTAAAAAAAGCCTTCATTTTACTTTTCTAAAATGCTCTAGCTATTAGCTAGAAGGTTAGTGTTTAAAAGCATATAGTAAATGCTCCTTTATAATATCGAAAGGTATAACAAAAAGCTACTTACATTAAAAAAATGTTGTAACACACTTAAAGCCTTTATTTCCTTAGCATTTACTGTGATTCTAATTTTTTTGACAATAGAGGTCAATATCAACAATTACTTAGTTAAAAGATTACGATTGATAATAAATGTCTGAAATTCTAATGAATGGTTATCTTATGATAAAAATATTATTCTTTGATTAAAAGTTGCCTTACCTATATTTTATGAATGAAATTAGAAAATATAAAGTACGTGATTCCTTACAATATGAATTAGCTCATTCATACTGCATTACGGTTATCTATCCCTACAGATAGCACACGGTGTAGAAGACTGGACTCACAGTCATATGGCTGCAGGTTCGGATGTCACTCTAGTCATTCCACTGCCTCTAAAGTTAATGTACTCTCAATTCAAATTTAAGTTGAGGAACGTTGTTATAATTGCTAGGGTATATGGCATGCTATAACTTTGCTTGCAGTAAGAGACTTTAATGGACAGGAAAGACTAACTAAGGTGCTTATAAAGGGCAGAAAACA
>JRUX01000098.1:0-27217 GCA_001407235.2 Kudoa iwatai | reverse complement strand
GTCACTCCAAATCTAACATCAGTATAAATAATTGTATCATAAAAATCATTATTTAAATTATCTCTAAACAAAGAAATTTTAACCAATAAATTATTAGTAAATAAAATTTACAATATCAAAATATTAATAAATGATTTTTCATTTTTCATAAAAAATTTGGAATATATGACATTTGTGTAAAGTACTTTAAAACACATTGTGTAATCATCTATATACTAGCAAATGAAATAAGACATTATATGTAGAATAGGTATACTTTTTCATCAACCATTTCTAGTTCACAAAATTTCTTATAATTATCTTCTAAAATTTTCATCCCAGAGAGAAAATCAACTCTATTAGCTTGTAAAAAGATATTGATAAACTATACTTTGTAGTAGGCTCTCAAAATACAATAATCAAAATACGTTGATGCTTTTAAAATCATTTGAAATTGTAATTTCTTCCATATTATAGAGATTACAACCTAAATGTAATTTGCACAATGAATCACTGTATAAATAATAATTGATTTCTTCAATGCACTTCTCTTTATCAAATTTTCCAATTAAAACATGACTTTGATTAATGTTTAAATTTTGTTCACAAAAATCTTGAGTACTGAATTCATTTACTTTGTATGTGAATTTTTCTGGTATACACGGATGTAAAAGTGGTTTAAAATTTAAACTATTTTCCTTTATTACATAAAATATTAATATGATTAAAAAGGCTTTCAAAAATGATATAATAGTAATTTACATGTACAATTTTTTGAGTGATTAAAGTAAATAAACCTTCAAGTGATACACAGTAAAAATCATTTGCAAATGTGTAGAATGTTTTCTTGTTAAATTCAACTTTAGATACAAATTTTTCATTATAATTGTATGGATTATGGGTTGTAAAACCAATAAAAAAAACATTATCAGTAATTTCAATGTATAATTTTTCATCAATTAACTAATGTGCTATTAATACATATCAATAAAAAAATATAAAAACAGCTTTTTTTTTGTTTAAACCATATCTTAAAAAGTTAAAGAGACCACTAAGATGATTATCCATTATTATTTGATTGCTCATAGTGTGAATTTTCTTAAAAATTTTAAGATCAGACTTATCTTGTTCTATTTTTTGATTTAAATTGTCATATTTGCTATAAAATTTTTTATGGATATATAAATTAAAATTATATTTTACTATTGAAGCTGAACATCATATATAATTTGTGTTAGAATTTGGTTGTTCTTGACTTTATTAAAGTTACAAAGGTCCTTTCCTAATTGAATACATTCTTTAAAATCATCTAGTTTATAAATGTTATATATATATATATAGGTTATATTACTGTTTTCTTTTATTAAAACAATAATTTAACATTTTAATATTTAATCCTTTTTAATATTAATTACCGTTACACATATCTGCTTCAAATTCATCCATTTTAAAATATGTTTCTTTTTCATTGAATAATTCACCTGAATAGCATATAATATCCTGGATTGAGCCAAAATTCATTAGTATCATCCCATACTTATTTTATTATATTTTTATCATTAAAAGTATAAAATACAATAATTTCATTTCCTGTAACGTTTTCTATACTTGCATTTGAATAAAAATAACAGCATAATAGAAGATATTGAATAAAAATATTCATTAGTACTATTATTCAGATGTTTATTGAATAAAAAGATTAAAAAAATTAATTTTATTACTGAAAAAATTGTTATGAATTAAAGGCTATTATATTAGAATAATATCTTTTTATTTATATATAAATATTTAAAAATAATTTGCAGATAAATTTGTTCTATAACACATAATCATCTAGTTCCTATCTATGCTAGTATATATAATCCAATTTTCTTATTTTTTTTTTGTTTTATATCTTTATTATATAATTTTTTTTTATAAGTTAGTAAGTGTGAGATAAAAATAAGACATTAATGTTGTTTTTCAACAGATGGATTCGATTGTTTACAGGTTTAGTAAATTTCATTCTTGTATTCTATAAATATCTACATCTTAACAATTTTAACACTATTTTATTTATTTTTATATCACAAAATGAAAAGAAAATCATTTAATTTAATATAAAAAAAGATTTTTTAAACTTAATAATTTTTTTTGTCAATAACGAGTTAATAGAACATAAAATGTTATAGTAATTAGTAGTAAATATGCAAGAAAAGTGTTCAGATATTATAGACAAGATTTTTTATTTTAATATATCAACATACAAATTTGGTACTTTTATACTTTGACGAATACAAACATTTTAGAGATTGACCTAAATCTGCTGGATTGCATAAAAGTAAAGCTCTTTGTGAAATAATGGTTTCAAAAAGTCAATAATGGTCTGAAATTTGTTGTAAAATATTATTAATACAATCAGTTGGAGTTTTCCCAAATATTTTTCTTCGAAGAAATTCATCAAGATAGG
Source organism: Kudoa iwatai (assembly GCA_001407235.2). NCBI lineage: Eukaryota > Metazoa > Cnidaria > Myxozoa > Multivalvulida > Kudoidae > Kudoa > Kudoa iwatai. The sequence goes on along the minus strand of JRUX01000098.1, from coordinate 24,789 downwards.
AATCTATCATTGTAGTATGGACTCCCAACATATTTTTTAATTTTTTTTGCAGTTCTTCTAGTAACATTCTACTGCATTAGTGTGAGTTCCAGTGATAGGATCCACAAATTTCTCCTTATGATTTACCATAAAGTGTATACATTTGGGGTCCACATCTATACCAGATTTTCCATTATATGCAGACCAACTATCGGAGTGAATCTCCGTACTAGGTTTAATATACTTTTTAAATGAATTTAAAAGAGTAGGCCTTATTATATCTGGAACGAAATCAGTGAAGCCAAACTATGTTATTGTGTCAAATCCACCGAATACTCATCTTTCTTCAACTATTCTACCAACATTGTTCTTCCTTTTTGAGATTAAAGACTCATGAATCTAACGCCACCAATTTAGTACGGGTTATCAATAAGATAATGAGAACATATATCTTGAAAGTATTGATACTATTGAATACATGCTTTCATGGATACTCCAGCCATATAATCAGCATTTGACACCAAAATTAAATGGGAAAACCGATAAAAAATTTTCACAAATACTTTATTTGTAATTCTAGAGTTTCAAGAAAAGAATCAACTAGGTACGATTTCTTTGTTTTGTGAAAACTAAGCTTATCAATGTATGATTTTTTGTTTTCGATAAGTTGCATTTTATAGTTACATTCATCAAAAAATGAAGCATTAGTTATTAATATATTTCTCTCCATAAGAAAATCTATACATGTTTTTTGACTAGAAATGATTTCACACAACTCACTGATTTTCATTTTATAATATTTTATATACGTGCAAATTAACGTTAATCTCTGAAAAGTTTGTGTCCGTCAAAGTAAAAAAGTACCTGATTAAATTTATAGCCATAAAGTGAAAGAAAAAACGAATCAATGTTTGAATGGTCAATAACTATTTAAAAAAATAGTTTCAAATATAAATTTTTTTCAATGAAAAAAATTGTCATGATTATTTATTAAGTACTAAAAATCATTACACTGCTATTCAGAATGTATTCCATATTATGGTTTGGAAACAATGATACATGGATAAAGGTAGGCTTTATATGCAATATATAGCGTAAATAACTGTATTAAGTAACCATTTTTATCGATTGATTTATCAAGTAGTATGGCTTTTGATTGTAAAACATAAAACCTATTTTTATTATTTTATAAATATATGAACCTCTTTACTTTAGCACAATAGAGTGTGTATTTCATGTATGCAAGATAGAATTTGGTTGGTAGCAATGTATAAAACATTAGAGTTACTATATGAATCTATAAAAGTTCCAGGAAATGGTGAAAGACAACAACTGACTTATCTACAATTTGAAGGAATAATAATTAAAATTTGTTGGAGTTATTTCAATTATTAGAGGAAAGTATCGTATACAATTGAGTTATTGATTAAGTTAATAAGCTTGTAGACAAAATAGTATGAGACATAATCTTATAGAACTGATATGATTTGTATATAAATGAAGTTGTTAAAAGCATGTATTTTGATAATTTAATTTTTAGAAAGAAACTGATAAGTTTTAATTGTGTCATGTATAATTTAAAAATATATAATAAAAGAGTTATATTAAGATGCTATTGACATTAAATTTGCAAAAAAAATGCGCACTTCTACCCAGATCATGTAATTGGAATAATAACGAATATCAGCGAATCAATATTTTAAACTGCGGATCGAGTTAATTACGTTGTTAATTAATTTTTATTTAATTGTGAAATAAAGACTCTGTGAACAAACAAAAAATTGATATTTTATTGATTTTTAACTATTTACAAATAATAATAACTATTTTAACACATTTTACGAAAATAAATTAATAGATATGCAAGATTCAAATAGAGGAAATCCAATCATATTATTATTTAATGAATGTGGAGTCTTTAGGTTGAAACAAGGTTATAATTTATTTGATTAATAATGTTTGAAATAATAAACTGTGCACTATATAATTAAGAAAAACAGTTAAATATATTATTTCAAGTAAATCATATAAATAATCGTTATAATAAACCAATTATTAAAAATGATTAATTATTTAGAATAAGTAAATGGAAAAGTATTAAAATAATATTAATTTTAAAGTTTTATTATTATGATTATTATAATATTAAAAGAAAAACACATGCTATTATAAATTAGGTGTTAAAATTCGAAATAATAAGCTTTTTTCATAAACAGCACAACCAACACCAATCGGGTATTAATCGTTGAGTGGTCGACATGCGTGGGGTACATTAAATATATTTTCTAGTTTTGCTTGAGATTATTTCTTAGTCAAAGAATACTACAGGTGGATGTATGAATCACTCAAAACATTCTACTACATCCAATGATTATATGTCAATGGATCATTCGTCTCATGGGATGATGCATGCTGTAATTTTATTTTGTTATCATTTGAATTATTCAATAAAATTATATTATAAATTTATTTTTTGGTAAGAAAAGCAGTTTTATTAGTTTTTCAATATAATTTATTTATAAATAAAAATAGTTTATTTATTCAAAATAATGTGTATAATACATTTTTAAAATTTACCTATTATAAGATGACATTCAGTTTTGGCTACATTTCAGATCTACTGTTTAGCGGTTTGTCTGCTAAAACACCAACCAGTAATTTATTTAATCACATGGTTATTTCTAGTGTATACTACCGTTATGTTTTTTTTCACTTTAATATATTTAGGTTTAACTCTTTGTTGTTTATTAATGTTTGTTATGGGTATCATATCAGAAGCTTTAAAGTATTTAGAAGCACGTATCAGCAATAAAGAAAGAAAAATACGTGCTGCGTTGTGCCATACAAAATTATCAACACAAAGCGATACCAATATAAACAAGAGTTTTATTAAACAAACAATTTTCGGTAATTGTAGGGCTCGTAGTTCAGATATTGCAAAGACGGATCCAAAATTATTTTACACATCATGGAGGTATGTCAATTTAGTAGTTAATATTATCATTATTTTGTTATATTAAAATACTGGAAATATTAAGATTATATTTTTAGAACATGGATTACACCTCATCTATGCAAAACATTAATATATGCTATAAGAACTACCATAAATTACTTGCTTATGCTAGCATCCATGAGCTTTAATACGTTTATCTTTATTGCAATCATTTTGGGATTTAGTGTAGGGTTTTTCATAGTATCTCTACTTCCAAGTCCCTCTACCTCTCCTGATTGTGAAATTGTTGGTCAAGATTGTTGCTAACTAAATTAATACAATCAATCGTTAATAACACATGCTTACTGCATAAAAGAAATTTATCAACTGCTATTTTTTTATATTTTAGACATCCTTATATTTTCTATTACCTGCTCGGTCTTGTTCACAATTTCATGTATCCTTCATCATTTTTTTTAATAATTTATTCATAATAAATGCTTTTTTATTAATCAAAATCCCTTTAAAATAAAATAAATTACAAATAAACTATTAAAGTTTTTCTTTCTGTATTTTATGTCAATTTATGGATGGTATACTACTTTAAATATGAAAGTATTACTTAAAATTCTTAATATCATATTTTTTTTGTTTAGCTAAGATAATAATAATTCCATTCAATCTCAACTTTTTAATATTCATTAGGTTTAACCCATGACATATCTTACTAAGTTATAAAGTTCCAATTATTGACATCTTTTGTTTTAGTAATAATTAAAAAAAATCAACACTGCATTAAGATAACTTCTTTTTATCATAATATAGGGATTCTAATAAATAATTTTTTTACTTTACAACGACTTCTAATTCCATTATTCCCTAAACCAGACTATACTTGATGATAAACAGCCTTTTTATCTTTTAATATTGAAATTTATGGAATATATCCTTACGATGCTGATACACTTTTATATCTTGGCAGTTATAAATCTTACAACCTATCCTTCCGTCAGAGTTTATGACAATCAACGCTATAATACGCAGTATCTTTCATCATCACAACATTCCGTTTTTAATTATAGTTATAAATAGAGAATAATCAAAAGTAGTAATATTTTTAAATATTTATTCAAATTCTTTATCATATGGATGGAAATCATAACCTGTTTCACATTTCATAGGTACAAGTTTTACAAAACTATGTATTCAAAGGTGTGAGCTTTTGAATAAAAATAGTAAATATGTTATAGTTTATAAGGTAGAGTTGGTTCTATCGACAAAATTTTTACTTTTAATAAGTGTGTGTTTCTTCCGATAATTATATACTAAAATATTGGATTAAATCTTTGTACACGAAAAATACAAACGACATTATCTATTATAAATGCAAATATACAAAAGATGCTCTCTAAAAAGCTTTTTTTATGCTAATATCATTTGTTGTGTTATGTTGGATTAACCTAATGAAGTGAAAAAGAGAGTAGCATCAGCTGAGTACTAAATACATGGATGCTGTAGCGATATAGTCATTTTTTTATCTATAAATATTATAAAAATTTTAAATAATAACATTTATAATTACTTTTACATGAACCTTTCAAAATAATCTATATAGTAGTAATGATTATAGAGTTGCTATCTATTTGTACCACTAGCTTGTCCTAAAAGCATGAAATTATTACAATTTTTTAACTCAATTTAAAAAATTAATGGTATTTGTATTAATTATAAACATTCTAAATCATCAGAAGGCTTAAAATGTGCACGAAATTTTCATTATAGTCTGTTTACTATTTGAATATTTACAATCTATAAATAAAAAAACATATATATATATATTAAAAAATAATAAAAAGTATGAAGAATAAGCCAGAAATTACATATGGAAGTGGATACAAGCTACCAACCAGACAAACTGCCTATTATGGATGATTACAATGTTAGTGAGATAAAAACACAAATCATACAAAATTTTCATCCTATTATCATAAAATTAGATTAAAATATTATTCTTTTATGCTATAATTTCCTTTTAAATAATAAAAATACCTCATAAATAATGTATAGATACGTGGTTATTATGTAGTGGTTGAAAGAATTATTAAAATGATGATTACTCAACTATTACTACTATATGGAGTGATTGAATAATCGTTAAATATTCCACTACTTTCTTCTTAATTATAAATCAATATTATTCACTTTCTTCATTTTTATAATTTTATTTTGATAATTATAATTCTTCTAAACATTGCTCTATGAAATTTAATACCTATTAAGATTTGCGCAAGCTCAATGTACATAAAATAAGTGTGCAATCATGCATAAATTACTCAATTAGCCGTGTAATCTATGAGTAATCCTTAGTGTTACTTGTTTCTACTTTTACTGGATTATATAGTTTATATAAGAATTTAAAATATTATTGTAATGTTAATAAATACATAACAACTAAAAATTGCTATTAAAAGATGAGTATTGGTATTTTCTAATTTAACAATAAAAAAGCCAATATACATCCTCTTAACAAAAGCTATATTAGATAATTGTTTATTGTGTTTTTAATCTCTAAAGTAGAAGTATGAAATAAAAAAAACTTGATTTATTTTAAATATTTTTTAATTTCATTGGCGAATTATTATACTAATGAATGAATTAAAAAATAAAAATCAATATCCAACATAATGTAATGGTTTTGTATAATAAAAACATTAAAAAAAATATATCTAATTTATCTTTCTTTAATTTTTTTTAATGTTATAGTTTAGAATTTAAAATAAAAAAAAAGAATTTAATTCGGAGTTAATCGATTTTGAATAATAATATTTAATAATATAATACCCTATTTGTGATAATTAATGCAAATAAAACTTAATACTTTTTGACAAGGACAATTGATTGTTAGCTATTAAAATTAATTAATCTAAATTATGGGATCATTACTATCAAAACAATCAATAGATAGCTCATCATCACTGAAACCAGTCCCAGTTGAATTATTAAGTGTTTTTTATGTATTATTTTACATAAAAATAATACTAATGGCAATATTTACTGAATATATTTTAGAAAAAAGTTAAATTATTAAGTCAAACATCAAAGATATCAATTAAAACATTAAGATTAATGTTTGCCAAATTTTACAATTTAGATCCTGAATTATTTAATGAATGTGGAATAAATTGTGCAATAACACCAGAAAAATTTATGTTAATAGAAGAGTTAAAAGTATTTTCTATATTAAATATGTGAATATATATGTATATTGATTAAAAATTTTGAATAATATAATAGAACAATATATTCAGCGATCGTATTGTGAAAATATTTACTAAAAGAAAAGATGGAAAAATAACTTTTAGTGATTATATATTTTTAAGAATGGTACTAGGAGGCTCAGTATATATATTATTATTTGTTAAGTATAATTAATAATTTTTTATTTCAATATTTTAGACGCCAATATGCTATCAAGCAATGATAGCATTTAGTATTTTTGGTATGTGATTAAATAGATATCATCATTAATACAAAATATACTGATTTATGTAGATTTTGATGATGATCATTATATTGGTCATGATGATCTCTATGAAATTATTCAACGTGTTGCTGGTAGAAATTCAATTCCAGAAAAATATATTGAATTTATTATTGTAATGGTAAGAAATTGTACTTTTTGATATAAACATCTTAAAATAATGATACATTCTATAAAGAATAATATTATAGCTTTTTAAAGAAATGAATTCAAGTGTAAGCAAAAAGATCAGTTTTTCACAATTTGAATATACAATTCAAAATGTTCCCCATTTTAAAGAGTAATTTTTAATAATTTAATAAATTAGTTACTATTAAATATATTTAGACTTTTCATTATTAGCAAATTTTAGAAAAATTACTCATTCAAAGTGGCAAAAAAATTGTATTATAGTATTTTTACTTATCAAATAAATTTTTATCTTGCATTTTGGTTCATGTATATTAATAAAAAGTGATTTTTAATAGTTTTAATCTAATATATTTTTGTTATTTAAAAGATTCCATTCATTTTTTACCTTATTTAATAGATAGGTTAATATTTTTAATAAATTTAGTACATTTATTCTTACAATGAAACAAATGTTCCATTATTGAATTATCAACGTATTTGAATCTTTAATTAACCTTAATTTATTTAAATTTTTCTAATTCTATCATTTTAGTATTAAATTGTACATAATCAAAATAGAAAATAAATCTATACATAATAATTTTATATCTATCATATTTCATGGAGTTAGCTACATGATTATTTTTTTAAAAAAATGCTTCATATCTATTGGAATAAATTTAAAAATATAAAGCTGATCTAGCAAATATTTTAAGTAAATTACATGTTGCTCTTCTAGTGTTCCTTATTATTATTATCTATTCCTTTAAAAAAATATCAAACATCCTTTAATTTTTTACAGTAAATTTATATCTATTAATGATAAAGGTATACTATATTTTCTTTTAAAATGTATAGAATATATATTTTAAGACTTGTGTTTTATTTAAACAATTTCAACCATAAAACATACACTCTTTAAGAAGAAAATATAAATTATACGACATATGCAAGCCATTTATATATTAATTAAACTCTTTTCTTTATTCTCTTTACAACAACATTCCTATTATTACTATTATTATAATTTAAACTATATTTTTCAAAACATTATTAATTAATAATTATAAAAAATCATATATTAATACTATTTTATATTTAAATTCTTATAAAAAGTATATAAAAATACACATAGATGATTTTAACAAGGCACTAATGTTCCATAAGAAGCCAAATATGATAGTAATCATATTTTTAGAAATAGTTCATTGTATGCAGATATTTATTCAAAAAAACATTTATCGTATATATTCATATATTACTATACAATATTATTCACTGATTCTTATAATTTAATTAAAATCATAATTTTTTCATGAAATTTATACCTTTTTAGCATTAAATCATGCTAAACAGTAAAGTTGACATTTAATATAGTTCATAGTAGCCATTCACTAACCATTGCAAATTAATAGCAACAAAACTTTACTATATGAATATAAAATAGTTAAAATATAATTCACATATTAAAATTATTTGTAGGGAATATTTTCGCGCCTAATACTTTAATAAATTAGAGTTTAATTTATGTATACGACTAACAGTATTAATAAACTTTTATGATAATAAGAAAAAAATAAAACAAAATACCATAAATTTTGTAATATATGTATCTACAATTTAAATAAAAAACAATAAACCGAGTAAATGTACGAAGAACAATTTGCTTTAATTGAACACATTCTGCGAATCAACTGCGCACGCGTCAATAGTTAGTAGCTGCGCAGTTTGGTTTGTATCAGTTAGGTGTAGCGCTGTGATGATTATCAACTCTTATGAAAAATTGACTGAATGGCTTACTGAAAAATTTTTAAAACTGTAAGAAAAACTACTTAAATAATTATATTTTTATTTTTTTGTTTCAAATTAGTACTGATGCTGAACCAGCAGCTTTAGCCAAATACACTCTTGCATTAATAAAATGTGATGTTACAGCTGAAAAACTTAAAAGCGATTTGGTTGAAAAATTGCACTTATTTCTGTCAGATGGTAAGTTGATAGTATTGAATATGCTATTGTAGTTATTACTAGATACCGAATTTTTTGTTGATGAGTTGATGTTAACGCTTGAAACTAAAAGTTATATGAATGAAACCACTAAAAAGGTTAAATAGATTTTAACGATTCTGCAATTGATAGTAACTATCTATTGAACATATAGGATACTAGTGATGATGCTGATAATATTAATAGTGATGAACATCCAGTTATTCAAAATCATGACCAAACCCTTACGGTTGATGATAACTGTAAAAAAATCAAGGATCAACATGTAGGTACACATGGAAACGATTCTCCAATGCTAAGTAACCGCCGAAGACGTCGTAGACGTTCATCTGACGATAGTGATGGCAGATCATGGGATCATAGAAGAGCATCACGCTCACCATCGAGATTATCTAGACATGATCGAAATGCGTATTTAATATTATTTTAGAATAATTTCAATAAAATTAACTATTCAACAAATAGAGGCTATAACAATAGAAGCAATTATTCTGAAAAGTACGTTCGTGATTATAGAAGTAACAAAAAGTTTATACAATTCAAAATTTTTAAATAAAAATGTTTTTTCTAGGTAACAATTCTTACAGACGTAATGATATTCAAAGACAGCGTCGTAATGAAAGACATCTAACCTATAGCAACACTTTTGAAAATCAACGATCACAATTAACTGTTGAATCATTTGTAAATAGTTTGCAATCAATATCAAGACCTACTGAATCTGATACTGATTCAAGTACTAACCAACTAGCCAATCCTGGTGTTAATATACTTTCAAATCTATTAACTACTTTGGCTAGTGCTGCAAAAATTTCTACATCAATTAATCCAATAAATACATGTAAAAATAGTATTATCTAATATTTTTAGTTTATATCTTTTGAATAGTTAATCGTCAAAACTATCGGAATAGACGTTATCAAAAGAATGAAAAAACTTCAAAATACGATTCAACAATGAAAACTTTATGTGTATGCAAAATTCCTCAAGATCATTATAGTGAGCATGAAATTGTTGAATATTTTAGTAAATTTGGAGCTATCAATCATATAACAGTAATTGCATATTTCTTAGTCGGTCGATAGATGTTCATGTGTTATATTTACTTTCAAATAGATGCATCATAACAACGAACCAAATAGTTGTGTGATTGAATTTAATGAACACAATGGAGCTAAAGCTGCTTATACTTCACCTGATGCTGTATTTGGAAACAGATTTGTGAAGCTGTTTTGGTTAAAACCATCTACTAATATAATCCCTTCGAATGCCACACATTCTGCCATAAGTTCAAATGCAAATGTGTCTGAATCTCAAAGTGAAATTCATGAGGGCGAAACACAACTAGAGTCTACTGCTTCCCAAAATTCAAACAATCAACAAAAAAAAATACAAACTAATCCTAAACCAGCTCCTGTACTTTTTTTATTATACTTAATATTTGATGATACTAATGCACTTATTATTTAAAATTTATTTTATTTTTAATGATGTAATTTTAAAAAATTTTATGAAATAATAGTAAAATTTTCATTTTATTTTTTTAATACCTTTTTACAATGTGCCTAAAGGTTATACAGTTATATTGGCTAAATAAATTTTTACTACAGCCCTATTATTTGTAGCTTTATTATAAATACGGTATACAGGCTTGTATAAATCATTGTATTATATCCATATTAAGAATAAATTAATGAATTTATTCATTATTTTTTATATTATTTAAATAGTTTTATCTTTTTTTATTTTGCATATCTATTTTCTGTACATATATATGCATACGTTTGGATTATTTGATAAATTCTTAGAAAAAAGTAACAATTAAAAAGGAAGATGCGACATTTTTATCTGAAGAGTATCTTCAAGCTAAAGAAAAACAAATTCAAGTTATTCCTTAGATTCCATATACAATAAATTTTTAATCTTACTTTACTAACAATAGGAAAAGATAGAAAAACAAAATAAAATGAAAGAAATTGAGAAAAAAATTATTGAAATGTGTACGGAAGAACAAACAGTATATTTTTTATTCTTATATGTATTTACATAGAAAAATAATGAAATAACATTATCTTAATTTTAATAGAATATTTTGGCACAACTTAAGAATCCCGATCTTACAACTGAACAAAAAGATAATCTTACTAATGTATACGCCATATACCCAATTAATTTTCTGTTGATTTATAATAATGAGTCTTAATTGAATACATTAGATGTTAAAAAAAGTTATTGAAAAAAAAGATTCCATAATTTATAAGAAAAAATATGATTCATCAAAAATTCCTCTATCTATGGTAATTTTTACCATAAAGTCATTTCTTTTTTTAACTGTTTTATTCATTATTATTTAAAAATTGTTATATAATTAACAATTTTCAAGTTATATGTTATATATATATATATTTTGATTTTAATACATGTATATGTGGATAAAGAAAAAAAAACTGCCAACTGTAAACAAAGTGAGTAAAGCTAAAAAGTTTCAACCAGTACGACGAAAAATAGATCGGCGCACTACGCAAATAATTATCTATCTCAAACCAACCACTATCAATTCAAACGAAATTATAAATGCCTATAAGGTTCTATTTTTTTAGCATAAAATTAGTGACAATGATCTATAATTGACTGTTATTTTTTAGAAATTTGGAAAAGTTATTTCTACAACTATTGTTGAAGGAAAACATATTATTATCACTTATGTTAATCATAAAAGCGTTATAGATGTATGCTTAATTTGAATAGATTAATACATTGAATATTTTTGATTAGTCCACATCCTATGGTGTATTTCTTCCTAATGCTGTTGAAAGTGTCAAAATGTATCAACCACAGCCTTCAATGATTGATCATATGCATACTACAACGGCAAAAGATGAAACTAAAAATTTACTATCCTCTACAGCTGATACTAATGAAGAATACAACACAACTACTATTTCACAGGAAATTATAAACACTCAAACCACAAATGATACTGGTAATGATTCGATCAATTTATCACAACATAAAATTGAAGTTATAGCCTCTTCACTTTCCAAAGGACAAAGAACTTGCGACCCTTCTTCGGATAAACCCATTACAGAAGTTGATCAAGAGGGCATTATTGAATTTCTTAAAGATTACGATGAATAAATAGTGTTTATTTGTGTCTAAGAACTATTTTTTGACCTTATGTTCACCGTGTATAATCTACTTTCATTAAATTTTTTTTTAGTTTATCATAAAGTTAATTTTTTCAGAATATGTTACAACACTAGTTTAGCTTTGATTGAGTATTATATTCTATGAGAAGCTAACATAGTTAGTTAAACGATTAAAAGTAGCTCACTTTTTATTCATTGGAACTCAGTCAACAACTATACTGTTAGTTTAATAGCTAATACTTTGTGCTCATAAATTCAACGAGAATAGTCAAAGTGTAGTTTGTGCTAATGACACCCCAAAATGTTAGGACCTTGAGATATCAGAGGTCGTTTTATTAGCGAGTCCAATATTAATCACTTAGCAGCATTAAAAAATGAGTATTAAAAAACCTATTAGAGGGTATGTATATCAAATTAATGTTCAATCTATTATAAAAACAAAGTTGGGAACCTTTTTACCATAAATACTTGATGACTAATGTTAATATCATTACAGTACAAAATATATCAAAAAAAAATATTTTGCCACTATTAAAGTATAATTTAAAGAATAAGTTCGTTATAAGTCTCCGCTAGCTAAGAAAACCAAACCTTTCAATGCTCCTAAACATGGATAGTAATCAACGAATTTTGCCGAAAAATTTTGAAAATCGCGTGGTAGACTTATTTTAATGGTGGTATTTATTTTTTAATTTGAATTCTATATTGTAACTGATGCAAATTAAATTAGAATAAACCATTAATACAGTTTGCTATTGTTTTTGGTAGGATTATAGCAAGGGCGTTACTAAAAGCAACAAGGGATCAGATAGGACGTTATTTGTATATTGCAATTTAGTTGCTAATTGTTCATTTAGGAGTTCAACAAAATTCTCGCTACTATGAACAAGCAAGAAGAAGTCAATATTCTAGTAGTTCAAGTGATTCATCATACAATATTTTTCCCAACTCCATGTCAATAGAAGTATATTTATAGTATAATATCAAATGTTATAACAATTTAGGAAGCAAAAAAGATTTTAGATATTGATGAACTTACAGTACAAAATGTAGATAAGGTATGTTTTTACTTTTTTCACTCTAATTTCAACTATGTTATTATTAATCTGTGTCTACAGAAGTTTAGATTTTTAATGGATGCAAATTCTCCTGAAAAAGGAGGATCTGAATATATTCGATCTAAAGTATTTTTAATAAAAATACTTTTTATTAAATGGCTTACCATTTCTAGATTGAAACAGCTAAAAAAACCCTTTCTAGTAACTTGTGATAATTTACATTGTTTAATTTTGTATATTGCGTAATGTGTTTATTTTTATATAGCTTAAATTTTTTTTAATAAAATAATTATAGCTATGAAAAAATTTTATTTATCATACTCGGTAAACTTAATTAATTATTAGTTTTCAATTCAACAATTTTCATTAAAAATTGATCATTTTGTCGATTCAATTTTTGTGTTATAATGACTGGATTTGAGTATTATCATTGAATTCTACTATTTTATGTATTTTTTTAAATTTAATTGATTGTGTTAGTTTTTATATATAAATTATAAAGCATTAGTTGTTAAACATATGAGTGATATACACGTTAAAATTATTAATCAAGATATTAGAGTATCATTTGAAACGCTATAAGTATCTTTGTGTCATAATTTTAAAGTTTTTATTTAAACTGTATAAATTTTAATGCATTTTTTAGCTATAGCACAGCTATTAGTTAATAACATTCATCCATCAGGTACGCAAACATTCAACTATTACACTATACATAGGGCTAAGGTTAAATGTTCTATCAAACCTATTAAATAAAGCGGCAATACTTTATACTACTAATTGCTTAAAAGTATGTCATAGTGGTTGGTATCTAGATTTTTTGACATTAGAAATATTATTATACTACGTAGGGAATGGTTATGAATAAGAATTTGCTCACATAAGATTCTAACTAGCTAATATTTAGGTCTATAGAGACTAGCTACTTGCGATGTTTGGGGTAAAATAAAGATCCATTATACATTCTGCAATCTCTAAAGAGAATAAAATTAATAGCCATATCTAGTAAAAATTAGTATCTAAACCTATTTTTGAAAAATGATAGTTAAAAAGCTAAATTAATTAAAAATTATTCAAATCTATAATGTTTTTATAGAGCAAAGGTAACAAAGTCTGATTTTATGTCTATTTATAGACCAAATAGTGTCCCTTTATGATACAATATTTATTTTTAATTTCAATGATTAAAAATATACAACATTTTATTTTAAATTTAAAAAAATTGTATCATATCGGCTTTTTTTACACATAAAAAAGTAACATTATTTATACAGAACTTTTGGTGTCATATATGCTTTTATTCGTTTATTGTTTGTCATTTATTGGGGTGGGATAAAGATCGCTTTGATGCTAATTAATACAATAAGTTTGCATTATTTGATGTTGGTATACCAACAGCTATAGTAAAAAAAGTTAAATATGACATTATTTCTATAAAACGCTAATATATTTTAAAAACATTTTTGTTTTGAAAACATGAGCAAGTATTAAAAATCATTTTTATATGTAGTACAATAATTTCTTGACCTTAGAGGTTTGTAAAGATCTACGGGCCACGGCTGCATTAGTTAAAAAATAAGGTTTAACCGTTTTTTATGAATAATCTATAAAAAAAATAGAATATGATCAGTGAAATATCTATTTTAAAAAATAAATTTAGTAATAAATTAATAATAATAATAATATGGTAATAGCTTTAAATATAACAAGGAATGAATAATTTAATATGCCAAAAAACCTTTAAAATTGATATTATTTATTAAATTAATTAGGCACATACATAATTCTTATAATATGGAATGATGGTAACCTTCTATTGGATCACCTGCATTACTTGAATGAGGAATATCAGATGGCTATAATATTCATATTATATTTTAATACTTAAAAATTATTACAATAAGACTGGATCCACAAAATTCATTAAGTTGGTATTTATTGGGTTTCTACGTTGAATTAAATAATTAATAAGTATAGATTCATGAAAAAAAGTACATTCATATTGATAACTTTAAAAAGCGTTTCTCTAGCTAATTTGTACCTCTTTTGTAGACTTTTTTCTTCGAAAAAAATCATATTAAATGTTGGTGGTCTAATGTCTGGTACATCTCTATCACACATATTCAGTTCTTCTATACAGTTTTAATAGAATTTACTACAAAAAAAGTAACTTTGTAAATTTTTTACACATACTCAAGTGTTATTTACTTCAAAGATACCAATTACAAACGAATGTCAACAATAACGTTGTCACTAAAGCGTGCGCATTAATTGTTCTTAAATAAGAATATTAAAGGCCAAAATATTCTATTAAACTATAAATAATGATTTATTTTTGTTTATTTCACAATTTTTATAGAATTACATTTAGAAAAATAACTGTTTATCAATATGGACGTTATTATTTAGTACTATAAGGTTTTTATATATTTATTTACAATATACAAATAAAAAATGGAATTTATAACAAAGAATTAAAAAATTTTAAAGTAGAATACGATTATTTTTCAGTAACAGTAGTAATTTGCCAGCAACTACCGACGTATTTAACGAATATATACGAACAACCTTTTACCGCGCACGATAACTAAAATAGCATGTAGCGTGGTGCTGGTTCTGTGCTCGGACTCTTTATCATAAATAATTTGTCACTTTTCAATAATAAAAACTTACTATAATATTTTAGAGTGAATTATAAAAAGGTTATATTAATATGTAATCTAGATAATCTGCTCATTACAATTTTGTATGGTAAATGAGTTACAAAAATACGGTAATTTTATGCTAAAAAGTGAATATAAACAAAATAATTTGTGTATTTTTGAGTAATTTTTTAGCTAATAACAGAGCTACTTTTTAAAATTTCGATTGTTAACGTAGTTTTGTAGTGGACAATATAAAATCATTCTCTTTTCATACTTGGGTATTTATATCTTGCTTTCTGAAAATATTTTATATAGATAAATAGTTTATTTCAAAAATACACTAAAGGTAGTAGAATAGATTGAAGAACAACTAGTGCTATTTGATATTTACAATAAAAAGAATGAATAATATATATTTATTTGTTGAAAAAAATTGAACTTAACAAATATATTTGATCATTAATAATGAAATTATGTTCTAACCTTGTTATCGCGCACGCGTATAAAGTGATAGATATCGTGTTGCAATAAGATACAGTAGTTTGTGATAGGTGTAACATTAAAAGTATAATCAAATTTCAAGTAAATACAATTATTGAATTAAGTTATGAACTAACAATATGTGAATATTAGTTAAAAGTTTATAGGTGAATGATTTAAGTTTTTTAATATAGTAGTAAAAGCTAAATATATTAATATTAACCTATATCTTGTAAGATATTGAGATATATGGTATAACGAATATTCGATGCTTCTATTACTTGAAAATAGTAATGGTAGTTATATTAACTTCCATACATATTTTATTTTAAACTGGATCATTTATAATTATTTAAAATATATAAATTTAACAAATATCAAGTTAATTTTTAATAATTTTTCCAAAATTTAAAGTGAATCACAATTTATTCTCCTTCTACACTTAATTACAGAAAAGTTTCATTTGTATAAGTGGATAACTCTCAAATGATAAATTGTTACATGTTTTTATTATTTAAAAGATTATAAATCTTCTGAAACATAAAGTTTTTATATGTTATTACTGGTTATTTGTGCTTGAATGCTATTCTAAAACCTGCAGCGTCGTATTATGGCAATTAAACCTGTTAATTTTGTATATTTTAATATTTCTACTGATTTCATAATATACTAAACTATAATCAATAAAGTTTCGTTATTATTATTTTACCGAAGATTCACCTTTATGAAATACACGAAAATATAGGTGATGTATCCTTGTATCATAGCACGTATAAGTACTAAGATTAGTACATCCATAAAAGTTGGCTTCTACTGTTAGAAAGACATGACATGCTATGGATTTTTGTAATTATTATAATTTTTGTGCTCTAATTTAGATTGAAAGTAAAAAAACGCAGACATTTAGGGTCTACTGAATCAAAATGCAAAGTTGCAACTATTTATTTAAATGAGATAAGCCTTGATAAACATATTGATTGTCATGGTTTATTTTTCTATATTAAAATGTATATGAGCAAGTAATTTTAAAGGAGATTAGACTTGACATTTAGTAATTATCTTTGAAAGGGGGTCTATTTTTAATAGAATCAATTTTTCTTTAAAAAATTAGTCTAATAAGGCAATCTTACTACTTTAGATACTAATAATCTGCTTATTGTTTGGTAGGCTATTGATGGTACATTTAGAAAACATTACATATGAAATCATAGATATTTTCATTCATATATGTTAATTATGTTATAAAAAGTTAAAAAAGGCATGAATGATTTAATATTTAAACTAGATAAAATTTAATAGCAGAACAAAATTACAAAATGATGAATTTTATAGAAACTGTTATCAGGTATATATTTTAAACTATATTCACCTTGTCAATATACTGTGTAAACCAAAGGATACATATGATCATCCGAAGTGATTACTAAAGAAAAAAAGAAGTTTTAAAAATGCAATATATATAATATTCATTCTATTTATATACCATCATTAAAAATTGTTTAGCAAATAGACTTCTTAGATGGCCATTATTTATCCCAATTAAAGAAATATAGTAAAAACTTAATAATTTTATATTTAATGCAATTGATACATACTGTATATTTTAAAAAAGTTATTTTAAAATTATTTATTGTTATAAAAATCTATTTATTTTAAACTTATAGTTCTTCAACTTTAATATAGTACTGTATACAATGAATAAGGAAGTAAATTTATACATTGTCAATTTTTAATGTGTTAATCCTTTGTTTATTACCATTTTTTACTAGATATTACAAAATATCCAAAGGTGTTCTAAATAATTTATGTTAAATATATTAAATAAGGATAAAAATTTATTAGCTTAGTGCTTGATAGTATTTTTGGATGATAAATTAGCATCAGTATGCTAAATACTATTAAAATTGCTGCATTTATTTAAACAAACATTTTTTTATTCAAAAAACAGCTTAATACTACAAAATGATTTTTTTTAGCGATTTATTATATAAATTAAACAAAAATTGCTTCTTTTACTTTGGCTTTCATATACATAACACTACCTTAGAGGAATATGATTGCATCACATAGGTTATCAGAATAGATAATTCATCAGCTTACTATTTGGTTAAAAAGACCATTTTATTTGCTGTTTATGTTAGGATATGGAAAACGCCAAATCATGAATTGTGTCTAGTAAAAACCCTTATATAGTACGATAGAACGGTCTTTAAATACACTAAGTTTAACCAGTTTTTTTAAGTATTAAAATAATGCGATGTTATCATTAATCCATATATAAGCGACATAATCTAATAAAAACTAAATTTTTTGCCCATGGACTGTTTTTTTTAATAATTTTTTAAAAATATGATGAGATCTTTATAACAACTCAAAAGACTTAAAATATTGAAAAGAAGTAACTTTCTTCAATAAAATTCTAAAATTTTTAACCCAAAAGTAAATTTCTAATGTACAAAGATATACGTAAACTTGTAATCATAATGATTACGAATTTGCTTCCTATCGGTACTCATATGGCTTTCGTGTATAATTGTAATTTGACATAAACAACCTATTAATAAAGCTTTATAATTGCTTTAATATATTTCTAAAAAATTTCTATTATTTTTATATTTTCATAAACAAGCGCGCATCAAGTTAAGAAAACGATCGACCGAGAAAGTATCGGCATACATTGATACCGACTCGATACGAATAGTGAATAAGTTAAAGAGACTTTTTTTAACTAAAATAATTATTAACTAAAATTATAGTTAAATAAATATATTAGTGAAAATAAAACTAATGTAAAAAAACCATACAAATTGTCACCTAATATAACCTTAATGTCACGTGTACAATACATATAAAATTTCGTCTATAATCGGTGACAATTATAATAGATGATGAATTGCAGACCTGTTCTGACATTGGTGAGGACAACTGTAATACCGGATCTGATTACTATTTTTGTAATATTTTTGTTTTGCCAGTGATGATTGCGTGTTCTGATGCATTCTGGAGACAATATGCACCACCATCTGAGGCATGTAATAGATTGCTAATTCTTCATCTTACCATTTTATTGATTTTGCTATTTTTGATAAACTATATACATGCTATCATTTTGTCTTTAGGTAGCTTATTATTTTTTAAATATTAAAAAATAAGAAATAAACTCTGATGGCCTTTTGATGTTTATCGGGGTTATTTTTGGTGAAAATATGGTGATACTTTGCTTTATAATACCAGCTGTGATTTTTAAAACCAATGCTTGTTTTTTAAATTTTATAATACAAACAAAACCGTTTGTATTGTTTGTTGTTAAATGATTTAATATTAGCGCTATATCAGATTTTCATTAGCCATTCATCGAATTACCATCCTGGCGATAACATTGCATATAATTGTCCTGTCTACGCTTCTTTGAGCACTTTAGACAATTAAAGAAATGTAATTTTGCATAAAATATTATCCAAGCAGTGTAATCAATTTATTTGGACCTGTAATCGGTGATGAGTAATGAACTTTAAGAGGAAATTGTATAGTAGCTCTCGATCTGATGGGTATAAGTGGTATGAACCTATGATAATGCATCATACTAAGCTTTAAGAAATTTAATAAATTCAAGATATTTTGATTAAAACATTTAGATTTGGTATGAGACTTGGTGAGGATACTTATTGGTTGAACAATTGCTATCAGTATGATAATAACGACAGCCATTGGTTACCCTTACCTAATAAAGTTTGAATTTCAATTGCTAATCCAATAATAAATAAATTTTTTTAAGGATGGTTTCTGGTACTTTTATTTTAGTTTTTTTAAGCTAGTTCTTTCAGTGATAAAAAATGTCGGATAAAGACGGAAAAAATAGTATGATTTATTCTATTTTAACCCTTACTAAATGGAATGATAAAAAATCATTGAGTTTGTGCTTTTATCGACTATTTACGTTTTTAGTGAAAAATTTCTCATTTACTATTTCGCCTTATATTCGCTGTATAATACAATTCTATGTGATGTTATATGTACACAGTGTAAACATTGTATAGACAACTATTCAAGCTATTACCTGTTAAAATTCTAGTATAGCATCAAATAATAAAACTATAAAACTAGCAGAGTTAGTTTGATAGGCTTAAAAACAAAATCACATTCAAATAATAATATCTCATGAAAAATAAGCATTTACAAAATTGACTAAAAATACTTTAAGTTGCATTTGCTGGTTATAATTATGTTTAAATCGTTTCTAAAATTACAGTGTTGACATAGTGTGGGCTCATAACATTTTTTAATTAAAATAAAAATAACCGTTTTCATATAATAAAGCACTAAATAAAAAAAATAATACCTAGAATAGCAAAATACAATGCTTATATCTTAAACAAGACTTCTAGATGCAAAATTAGCACTTTTTTGCATTACATTTTTGTAGCAATGGCTTACCGGTTCAATTACATATTAAATTTATTCCATAAAGCATGTATGCATCTAACGATATTCGCTAAGCAAGTAAAATAAACAAATAATCCTAATCACAATAACTTTAAAGATATTTATTTACCATAAAGAAGGAAAATATGTAATGTAAGGCATAGTTAAGATCGTTTTTTAAGGATATTTTCCAACTCTTGTTTGAATTTTAATAGACGTGCTCTTTGCTCAGCATCTAGCTTATTTATATCTATCCATGACTTTATATTTTTAAAATCTTTCATAAGAATCACATACTTCTAATTATAATGTAGAATAGATGGGTGAACAAAATTTACATTCCATTCATGTAGAAAACTATTGACTTGTAAAGGAGTCATCGTAGAAAGTTTTTTGAATTCCTTAAGAGCATATTGATTTCCAATTTTTTTTAAAGGAGTTGGGAGGTGATTGTTCACTCTAAAAACATCTAAAAGTACAGAGAGACCTTTAAGGGCCATACTAACAATTTAAACTTTATGCGTGCGCAAACCGATTAAAAAATGGCTGGGGATGACAGAAATGTGTGGAGAATTTTTGTACGCTAACTTTGAATACAAAAATTTTCTAGAAGAATAGAATATATGATAATAAAAAGTAATTAAAGATAATCTTAAATAATCATTTATATTCTAAACTAAAACATCCAATGAATGTATACATAAAAATAGTTTATACAATTTAATTTCATTTTTTAATTGTTAGCTTTTAAAGCAAAAAATTATTTTAAAAAAATTTAATTTTAATAAAATCTTTAAAGTACAATGATAGAGTTGAATAAGTGGTGAAGGTAAGGTTTACGAGTGTTGACGATTTCTTCAATTAGCCATAAACGTGTTTGAAAATGAAGAAGTCGAGGGCCACTGAAGTTGAGTCAACACGTATAGCTATTGTTAATGCTGACCGCTGTAAGCCTAAAAAATGCAATCAAGAATGTAAAAAAAATTGTCCAGTTGTTCGTCAAGGTAAATTTGTTTTAGAAATATGTTATCAAATCATATTGTAAGGACATTTTTATAGGAAAATTATGCATAGAAGTTCAACCAACAAGCACCATATCAGTTATTTCAGAAACATTGTGTATTGGTTGTGGTATATGCGTGAAAGTATGATTTATAGATTGAGAAAAATGTATATATATATATGCTGTAGAAATGTCCTTTGGATGCTATAACAATAATTAACTTACCTGGATCATTGGAGAAAGAAACAACTCATAGATATGGTCCAAATTCATTTAAATTACATCGATTACCTATACCAAGACCAGGCGAAGTTTTAGGGTTGGTTGGAACAAATGGTATAGGCAAGTCAACGGCATTAAAAATTTTATCAGGCCGTTTAAAGTTAAATTTAGGAAAATTCAGAGTAAATGATTTTTTTTAAATTTTAACTATCTATCTTATAATAATTATTAATAGGAACCACCAGAATGGAATGAGATTTTAAGATACTTTAGAGGATCGGAATTACAGAATTATTTTAAAAATATGGTAGAAAATAAACTAAAAGTAACATAAAATTTCTTAGTTTTTAAATAGATATTGTCTTATATTATTTATTAATCGCCTAAAATTTTTAGACGGTCATGAAACCACAGTACGTTGATCAAATACCTAGATCTACAAAGGTTAGATAACCTAATATTATATAGTTTACTTGTTTATATTAATTAATTAATTAAATAAATGTGATTATATAGGGTATTGTTAGGGAAATTCTTAAACGAAAAGATACATTAGGTAAATTTGATGAAATTGTTGAAATTTTTGGTAATTATTTAATTTGATAAAATATTTATTTTGAAAATTAAAATAATTAAGATCTTAAAAATGTTTTGGAACGTCAAATAGATCAATTATCAGGTGGTGAACTTCAACGATTAGCTTGTGCTGTTGCATGTATTCAAAATGTTGATGTGTAATATAATGTTTTATTTTAAAAAAATATATATGTTGTAATATTTTAATACTATTTGTAGGTACATATTTGATGAACCTAGTAGCTATTTGGATGTAAAACAACGTTTAAAAGTGGCTATGGCTATTAGAGATTGTGTTAGGAGTGACAGGTAAAAAATGCTTAATATTTCAACCATATAGAATACTGTTATATTAACTGTTAGATATGTTATTTGTGTTGAACATGATTTAAGTGTATTAGACTATCTTAGTGATTTTATATGTTGTTTTTATGGTTCCCCAAGTGCTTATGGAGTTGTAACTATGCCTTTTGGAGTTAAAGAGGGTATAAATGTTTTTTTGGATGGATTTATACCCACAGAAAATATGCGTTTTCGTGAAACTGGTTTAATTTTTAATCTAACAGATAATGCTGAAGATACTGTTGTTGATAGGCATGGTGTCGATAAATATCCTTATATGACAAAAAAGCAAGGTATATTTTTAAACACCAATGTAAAAATTAATATCAGTATGATTTTTTTATTGGTTTGTTAATATCTGTCCTTAATTATATTTTTAAAGAGAAAATATTTAGGAGGATTTTCTCTTAGTGTTGAACCAGGAGAATTTAATAATTCGGAGATAATTGTTATGCTTGGAGAAAATGGAACTGGAAAAACAACTTTTATTCGAATGTTAGCAGGCCTATTAGAGCCTGATAATGGAAGTAATTGTGTAAAATATTAATAATTAATTTTATTATACATTTTAAGTAAAAATTCCAAAACTAAATGTGAGTCATAAACCTCAAAAAATCAGTCCAAAGTCACAAATGAGTGTTAGGAGGTTACTAGCACTAAAAATTGGTAATATCATAAATCACCCTCAGTTCAATACCGATGTTGTGAAACCGTTGATGGTTGATGATTTATTTGATTTGGAGGTTCAGAATTTGTCTGGTGGTGAGTTACAACGTGTTGCCATAGCGCTTTGTCTTGGAAAAGTAATTATGACATTTTTTTCATAATGATGTTACTAATTTTATTTTATAGCCAGCAGACGTATATTTGATTGATGAACCATCAGCTTATTTAGATTCAGAGCAACGTGTTATTGCTGCTAAGGTTATTAAAAGGTAGGTAGTGGTACGATTATATTAAATTGTTTTATCTTTTGTTTTTAGTGTGTATATACTTTTAATTTTTTATTGATCTTTTAAAATTGTTAAAATAATAATGTATTTTTATCTATTTGTGTTAACAATTAATATGTATATTCTTAAATATATATTTTTTATAAGTCGAAGTTAATTTTTTATTCTTAACTAGAAGCTAGTATTTTTCATTTAGCTCTATTCCTTAATTACAATAATATGCTTTCATATTAAAAAAATAATAGTGATTTTTTTTTTGAATAATACATCATGTTTTTGTATAGAGGAAGGTTTTTTTAATGTTAGTACCATTATTCTTTGTATTGTTTTCTTTTTTTTTAAAGCATGATTTATAGTGACTAATTTAAAGTTGTTAAATAAATAATAATTTCATGTATTAGTTTAATCTTTAAAAACAACATACATAATTTAAACATAAAAATACTCATATTACATAATTATTCTGATATAGAAGAGTTTTTTTCCAAGTAAATTCTAATTTATTTAAAAAATTCCTGTACATATCTTTGAATTATATTTAATCACTCGATATTTTTTTACAAATAGTTTAAAGTATAACATAATGTTATAATTAGAGCATAGAGTGCATTCTTACTGGACTAATTTTATGATATCCATTATATTATTAACACTGTAAATTTATAGAGTGTATAACAGAAAAAAAAGCTTTCATCAGTCATATATTTATGTTATATAGTTTCAATATTTATCATCAATTATTAGGTAATTTAATCAAAAATAATTTGTAGTTTTCATATTAAAATAAAAGATAAAAATACCTAAATTTACTTGTTTTAAATTATCGAATGTATTATATTTGATTGAGTGTGTGTCATTAAAATGAGTAATTTTTTTTATAAAAAAATACATAAATACATTTTTTAGATTTATTTTACACAGTAAAAAGACCGCTTTTGTTGTAGAACATGATTTTATTATGGCTACATATCTTGCTGATAGAGTAATAGTATTTGGAGGAACGCCATCTATTGAAGCTACAGCTAAATCGTATTTATATTATTATATTTAATTCAAGTGTCAATAAATTTACATTTTTAGACCACAATCACTGCTTACTGGCATGAATTCATTCTTAAAATCGTTAAACATTACATTTCGAAGAGATCCTAATAACTACCGTCCACGTATTAACAAACGTGGTAGTGTTAAAGTAATTAATAATTATATAATTGTTTTTACTAATTACTCTAACAATAGGATACTGAACAAAAATCATCCGGAAATTACTTCTTTTTAGAAGATTAATTGCAATTTTTTTACTTAACCACTAAAAACATTTAATATTACATTAGAAAAATTAGTTAGTTAATTATTTGTAAATTTA
>JRUX01000097.1:0-37139 GCA_001407235.2 Kudoa iwatai | reverse complement strand
CTCATAAAGTTTATATTAATTTGATTTTAGTTATTAAGGTACTCATGTAAAAATATATTCTAGTAATACAAACAAACAAAACTCGATGGCTGCAGCACTGTACATCATATGGTTATATTCTTTAAAAAAATGAAATAGTTAAGTAACTTTAATATAGAAATTAATTATAGTTTATTTATGAATAAGCTCTTAATTTTTTTTTGTAATAATTATAAGATTTTATATTTTGCTACGAATAGCCGGTATATCAATGCTCTTAGTATAATTATTAACAAAACTTAATATGATCACAGTTAAATTATTTATTATTAAAAATAAAAGAATGATAAAAGTATTATTACCGATTATAACCTAATTTTTACAATGTAAGGGGTGAATTTTTTACACTTTTTAATAAAGTACTAATTTTAATATCAGATACCTTAAATATGCCTATACTTTTAAAAATACTTTTTATAATAATATTTAAAAAATTAAGTACTAGAAAATCATAAACGACTACCCTTCTGTTGGCCATGTGACCAAATACGGAACAAATGGCAAGGTCGGGCCGATTCATAGAAAATTTTGGTTACTGTGCTAATTTAGTAAAGTTAATTATTTATATAATAATATTTTAAACAAAAAATGAAAATTAGGTCACATAATTTTGAAGGATTTATAACTGCATCATTTCTCAATAAATCACATTACATCTTAGCCATTTCATTGAATGCATACGCCGTTGAAGCTTCATTAGTGCCTAATAATATAATTTATATATATATATTTAATATATGTTAGTTTGTTGAAAAAAACTATAAACTTGATAAATTTACTCAGACACATGCTGAATTTTGGACACAATCACTTGATGATTTTGTAAAAGAGAAGGTAATATATATGTGAATTTTATTTCTTTTATGTTAATTTTAGAAGGTATTACCGAAACAACCAACGGTATGCGTAATTGGTGAGGTATAGTTTTGATATGCTATGTATATAACTACTCATTGATAAATTTAATAGATTGTTAAAAAATTCAATGTTAAACCAATTGTAGTTGATCAAATCAAACAAATGTTTCTTAAAAGAGTTTGTTGTAGTTTAAAATTAATTGATATTATAAAAATTCAATTTAGTTATACCTATTAAAGCCTATTCCATTTCATAGTATGGAGGATGCTATTGATTATGCAAATGTTGCGTTCGGAAATTATTATCGTGTAATGGTTTCCTTGACTGGTAAAATAAATGTTTTTTTGTTATTTTTATTGAAAGAAATAACATCATTTTATGGAGTTTTTATTAAGTAACTGATTAGGTATGGGATCCTATATTGATAATTCAGTGGTGATTGATGATTTTATAAGAAATACATCTACATTATTGTTTCTTTGCAATATGATTCGGTCTGTGTGTTTGTATATGAAAAATAAAAAATGTATCATTCCAATGGAACTATTTTTAAAGGTATATACTCAGTTGTATCAAAAATTGCTAGTTGACGTTTGACACTTAAGTATGAGCTCTCACACGATCAATTTTTCACCAATCCCTGCAGTAGTCAAGCTAAAGCATTAGTTCATGACATACATACAATAGCTCTCAAATCATATGCATACGTTGGATGTTGCTGTCTTTTAATATTATTAATTTCTTTTGTTTAGTGTTTAAAGCATATTGGAGAATTTACGAAATATGATCAAAGACTTTTTGTGTTGGTTGTAAGTTTTATTAAATTAGTTCCTTTACATAAAAATACTTTAATTAAGCCAATTTCAAAGACAATTCTGAGCAGAATTTCCAAATGTGAATATAATTTTACTGATCCAACTATACAAAAAACAACTCTATATTCACTTATTATACCCTACTTGCATTCAAAAATTCCTTTCTACAAAACTCTTTTTTAAATTAATGAGTTAAATTTTATGAATTACATTTTTTTAATAAATTTTTGAGTAATTTAAAGGTTTCTGAATTAAATTTTTCAAATTAGTTGTATATAAAATTATTCAATTGTGTTATCATTTTATTATAAAAATTAAAAAAACTTAATTATAAAGTAAATAAAAATAATTAAGTTAAGATAAATGATTATCACTTTTATTATTTTTATTTACTTTACGCAGGAAAAACCTTTACCATGTATTTCTACACGAGATTACCCACCAGCTATGGGCTCTCGAACAGGTCAGATCCTGTTTGTTGTAGGCACCCTTGGTTATCATCATACAAAAATAAGTTTAGCCGGTAGAACATTTGTTCTTTTTAGGGTAGTGTAGGAGTTTCACCCACTAAAAAACCTGCGTCCTGTTGTTCTACCGACTGCCACACCCTTTAGGGCTTTCGCTCATAAGTAGGTTGGCTCGTCGTCGAATTTGGTTCATCTTGTATACAAGCTTAACCAATTCCAAACGATCCGTGCTTTCCAAGAGCCTGGAGTTTCCGCCAAAAGTGAGTAGCAGTTATTTATTTATTGAAAGTAAAATAAGTTTAAATGGAAAATCATAATTATGACAAATCAATTAAATTTTTTCATACGAAATGACATTTGTGATTAATTTAATTTTTGTTCTTACTCATTATATCTAATTTTATGTCTGAATGTAATTAATATAACAATAAATAGCTAAGCTTAGTATATTGTAAAGTAAATAATCCCACATTCTTAATTTTATTATATCAAAAGTTTCCATTATTAATAAATAATGATAATGATTCAAAAAAAAAATATTCACTTAAAAGAAAATTTTTTTACAAAATAAATTTTATATAGCATTATATGGCGTATTTATATGTTTATATCACTTGAATTGTATCTATTTTTTTATTTCTAGATTAAAGTCATCATATTACTCATAAAATTTACTTTTTTTAATAAATTATTTTTTTAAACCTACTTTTTATAGCATATTTATTAAGTGCATGATAATCGAGCGACAACTAACCGTAAGGACCTTAAATTATATTATCTATCAAATTTTCATATATCTCTAATTTACTCACTTTATTTTTTTATATCCTTTGTGTATAACTAGTTTTATTTTATATTTATGTAAAAAGTTTTTTTTTACTCGAAAATATCTATTATTTTATCTTAATAACATTATAAGATTATACTCTATTACATTTCGCTGGAGATCTTTTTTTACTAAAAAATTATAAAAATCTAAATTATTTTGCAGTAGATATAAATTTATGATGAATTTTTGGATATAAATTCTATAGCATTACTCATAAAACTTGTATATTTAATTTTGAATCATAGTAGGTTATAAGGGAATCAAGTATAATATTAAAGATATTTTTAAAACAACTAAAGTTTAATATGTTTAAAATTGTTAGATAGAAAGATTACTGCTGTTTTATATTGAAATTTTATAAGAGTGGACTTTATTGAAAATCTTGTGGGTGGACGATAATTTTAATCCAGTTTTAAGTACAGCTATTAATCTGTGCGAGATTAAGGCAACTACTACAACTCGTAATCGGGAACTTATAAAAATGAAAAATAAAGCGACAAAACATTCAGCTATCCGTTCTAACACACGAAATAACATAGGAAATTTGAAAGTAAGCATTATTTTTAAAAAATTATTAGAATTTAACTATATTTATTATGTATTATATAAGAATGCTTTTAAAGACACACTACGAAAAAAATACAAAGATCCAATTTTTTCAAATTTACCGCATTCAGCTGATAGTCTCTGTGTATGGAGAGTAAATAAATTAAAAGTATTAAAAATTATTGTTTATAGTATAGTTGTTAATACAAATTATTGCTTAAGCTTGAAGCTATAGATGTATCAGAATATGGTTTATTTTATGATGGTGATTCCTACTTAGTACTAAGCATAAGAGAAGGTGATAAAGGGGTAAAAAATTTATTTATGAACAGAATTTTAATGCTATATTGCTATACAAAATTAAAAACTCTTTTATTCTATTAACAAATTTAGTATTGATTCATCAAATTAAAATTTTAATTAAACTTTAAATATATTTTTAATGTTGTTAACTATAATTTTTCTATTTATTTACTTTACATTTTTCATTTTATAGGAGTTGTTATATGACATTTATATTTGGATTGGAAAATACTCAAGTATTGATGAATATACTACTGTAGCTTTAAAATCAGCTGAATTGGATAATAACATAGTGATTTAAACTGATCTGATGTATATTTTTGGTATTTAACTGCTATTTTTTAGTTGAATGGATGTGCAACACAACATAGAGAAGTACAGGATAATGAAACAGAAACATTTTTAAATTTATTTCCAAAATTTTCAATCGTAAAAGGAGGGTAATATATACACTAGTAGCTTTAACTATTATATTTAATGTTGAATTTTTAATATTTGATAAAATGCAATGTAAAAAATTTATTAACATCAATTTTTACAATTAATAAGCATAAAGTTTTTATTTGATTCATAAAGTTACAAAAAAATAATAATGTTCATATATTTATATTATGATTAATATAAATAAATATTTCTATTAAAAAGGCACGACTCCGCTTCTTCTAGCCAACCTAAGAACGATGATTCTTCTGATACAATTCCAACTCGTCTATTCCACATTTCTGGAATTGGAGTAATTTTTATTGTTAAACTTTTTTAAATTCTACAAGCTTTTATAGAAAGCTGTAAAAATGGTTGAAGTTTCATATAGATACGAAAATCTAAATTCAGATGATGTGTTTATACTTCAAATAGGGAAAAAAATATATCAAGCAAAATTATATTTTACCTGAGAAGTAATTTTAAACAGTAACTTTTTAGTTAAATGGAAAAAATTCAAATTCTGCCGAGAAAATGTGGGCTATACGTAGAATACAAGCAATGAAGGTAATTTTTATTTATTTACTCGTATATGCTTAATTATCAAAAATAAATTTATAAAATCAAATGCTAAATTATCTTAACAAACCACTTAAATTGCTTTATTAAAAAAATATTTCTGCTATCCAACATATATCTATTGTTAATTTTTTATTCCACTAACTGTAAATATTCTTAATTGCAAACGATTGCATTAGACACATATAGCAACTTAAATGTACTTCAGTAAGCATTCATAAATCATAAAATTTCTACTGGATTATTAATATGAAACTACAAATGTATGTGTTTTTAACTAAAAATAAGCTATTCTTTAATTATATAAAATTCAATATTTTTAAAAAATTTAAAATCTAAAATGAAGAATTTCACTATAGTTTAGTGATATTTAAATTAAAAAAATAATAGTTCCAATATATTTATATATAATTATTTTTAAAAATTAATGTTTAAGGAATGCTTTATTTTACATCATACTAATCGCTAGAGTACTATAAGTGAATAGATTTAATAACATGTGGTTTTTTTCAAAATATTATAAAATAGTGAAACGCAAAAACAACTATGAATACTAAATTAAAAATTATTTTAGGACAGCAATCCGAAGATTGTTAGTGAAGTTATAGGTAATAACGTTCCGATGATAGTTACCGCTTACCAGTTATTAATAATTAATAAATTCATAGATGAGTCCGATACGGGATTTGACCATCCTATCATAAAAGAAATTCCAAGAAAAAATAAAGCCACTATTGTTATTGTTTCAATAATATAATAAAATACTTATTATTATGTAGAGAAAAAATCGAGGAATACAAAAAACATTTGTAGCTGGTCTCTATAGACTTTCTGATGCTTCTGGTTCAATGGAATTTAAATTTGTAAAAAATAGGCCTTTCAAAAAGTCTGACCTTGATACAAAAGATGGTAATTATCTATGTATATATAATCATGTAAAATAAATATGAATAGCATTTATCATTGATAATGGTGATATATGTTACATTTGGATTGGAAAAAAATCTTCCGATGATGAGAAATGCTTAGCTATTGTTTATGGAAATGTGACATTTTAGCATTTATGTTTTTAAAAGCTAACATTCATTTAAATTAGATGTACCTAAAAGATAATAATAGAAATGAAGTGCCTTTACAAACAGTTCACCAGGGTAAAGAAAACAAACAATTTTGGGATGATCTTTTGAAAAAAGTCTAGTTTTACAATAAAATTTAATATTATAATTTATTAACGCCAAGAAAAATTATTAGAAGTATAATATGGTTTAAATATATTATATATAGTATACATATTGCATTTATAGTTTTAATTATATTTTGGAAATATTTTAAATATATGATAAAATAATAAATAAAAAATGTTATTATATCACGATAATATGTAAAAGAAGTAAATTATACTTATTTTAGTTTCAAATACATATAACTAAAAGTTATACACCTCATAGTGGTAATTGATGAATGACTGGTTATTGAACCTGATTTATGTTTAAGTATCTAATATAATGTAGAAATACTCAACTATTCTAAAAAATATTAATATTTTATTGTGAAAAATAGAAAATAGACTTTTTTGCGCTAAACATTTATAAGTGCAACTACATAGTTAATAGCCATAGGTTTATAGTACTTGGAAAAAAAAATTATATGGAATTGACCCAAAGATTTCAGTATAACCCCAGCTTTATTATAGGAGGGTTATAATATATCAAAATAATAATATAGTTCTGGAAAATTAAACAAATAAATAGTGAATTTTTGGGGACAGTCCTACAATGTAAGAATGTTGGTCCAATGAAAAAATGCATTTCTTAATAATACAGGGTAGCAATATTTTTTTTTAAAAAAATTCATAATTTATAAAATTAAAAATATATATTAACTTAACTGTTATAAAACAAAAACAACTTTTCCTTAAACAAACGCCATGAGGGGAAAATGCGCGCGAACATGGACGGAGAATAGCGGCGATTTTTAGATGGCCTCTCCAGGGTAGTGTTAATTATGCTTATTTATACTAAAATTATTTTAGAAATTTTTCAAATTTAGGAGATGATTTTGATGAAAAAATATTATTAGATGATATTTTTGATATAAATTACTGTAAGAATAGTCCTATTAAGGATGAGACTGTGAAATACCCATTAGATAATGATAATAACACGGAAGTAAAGCATATAAAATATATCTACATATCTATATATTTTATTTGTTTAAAATAGAGTGAAAATTTATCTTATATAGACAGTAGTTGGAGGAGAAAACCTCTGACGCAACAGGTTGATACTAGTCAATGCTTTATCTTTCAGCAAATGGATATTGATTTTTATCATTGTAATTAGTTATAAATAGATAGAAAAAAATTTAATTTCTAAAATAAAGGCGATGATGACTCATCAATGAATTGTTTTGAAATTAAGTATAGAGGAAAAGGCCCAACATTTAGATTGTATGGATTAACAAAAGAAGGTCACAGTGTTTTGACGCATGTTTACGGTTTTCGGCCATATATTTTTATCCAAGTACCTGAAAATTTTTCGCAAGAGTATATTCCAACATTCATTACTGCACTAAACGAACAAATTGTTAAAAATTGTCCAAAAGTTTATTTGAATAGTTTGAATGATAATAGATATGGTGTAACCTATTTTCCTGTTTTTTAATGAAATTATAATTTTATTTATTTATTTTAGGCTAATTTTGGCGATAATTTATTTGTTCTAGATGTAGAGTTGACAAAAAAATCTAGCATTTACGGCTATCAATATAATAAACTATACAATTTTTTAAAAATAACTTTTTCTATACCTCAAATTATTCCTACAGCAAGAAAAATACTTGAATCTGGAGTTGGATTGCATATTGAATGTTTTGGTCATATCCCTTGCACAATCACATATGAAAGCAATATTGACTTTGAAACTCGTTTTATGGTTGATACACTTTTAATGGGTTGCAACTGGATTGAACTCAAACCAAATAAATATCAATTAATAAAAAACAAGCAATCAATTTGTCAAATTGAACTACAAACAACTTTTGATTCGATTATCAGTCATAGTCCAGAAGCTGGTACAATAATAATATTTTTATAATATGTAAATGATTTAGATGAGTGGTGTCACATTGCCCCTTTAAGAATAATGAGTTTTGATATTGAATGTGCTGGCAGAAAAGGTATATTTCCAGAGCCTGAGATCGATCCAGTTATCCAAATAGCATCTTACGTTGTTGAATTAGGCCATGATATACCGCTGTCTAAGGTCGTCTTCACGCTTAATTCCTGTGCTCCTATAGTAGGAACTCAAGTTATTTCGTTTAATGATGAAAGTAGTATGCTAAATGTAATTCTTCTCATTTTTATCTTAAATCTAAAGATTGAATATTTTTAGGCGTGGAGAGACTATGTCATACAAATTGATCCTGATGTTATAACTGGGTACAATATTGTGAATTTTGATGTTCCTTATCTCATAAATCGCTCTAAAACGTTAAATGTGAGTAAATTCCAATTTCTTGGTCGAATTAAAAATGACAAATCACAAATACGTATAACTACTTTTCAAAACAAAGCTTATGGGAAACGTGAAAATAAGTGTACAAACATATCTGGAAGGTTTTAATTATAGTTAAGTTTAATTAATAGCTGGTTATTAAAATTTTTTCATTTTAGACTTCAGTTAGACATTTTGCAGATTTTACTACGAGAATATAAGCTTCGGTCTTATTCATTAAATAGCGTTAGTTTTCATTTTCTTAATGAGCAAAAAGAAGATGTCCATTATTCAATAATTACCGATTTACAAGTAATTGCTCATGTAGCATTAACATCAACTTATTTAATCATTATAAAAAGAATGGTGATGAACAAACCAGGCGGCGTCTTGCTATTTACTGTTTGAAAGACTCTTTATTACCATTAAGATTGATGAATAAATTAATGCTACTAGTCAATCTTATTGAAATGGCTAGAGTTACTGGAGTACCTGTGAGTTGGTTACTTTCTAGAGGTCAACAGATAAAAGTTATATCGCAACTCATGCGTAAAGTATAAATTTTGTTTATTTAAAAAATCTGTTAGTTGATGTTAAAGATGCATATTTGTAATATAGTTGTGCTTTTTCATTAAACATGTTAATATACACTAAATTTTTATTCTCCTGTTTGCTTATAAGTTTTTTGGCCTTTTTTCGACGTTTAAAATAGAATGGAAAAGTTTTTTGAATCTTTTATATAACAACACTTGTAAAGTTCAATTTTCTTTTAAATTAAAGATAACTTTCAGATACTTAATAGATTGTATATCTATTCAACTGATATTAGATAAAAAGATAAAAAACTGTAAAGTAATATGTATTAAATTATTTAATAGGCAAAAGTAGAAAATCATCTTATTCCATCTGTCAGAAGCATTCAAAATGATGAATATGAAGGAGCTACTGTTATTGAACCTTTAAGAGGGTATGATTTTACATCTATAAGTCAGTTTTTTGTCATAGCTATAGTTAAATTTAGATTCTATAATGTACCTGTAGCCACTCTTGATTTTAACTCACTATATCCTTCCATTATGATTGCTCATAATCTTTGTTATACCACTCTACTGAGTAAATCAGATACTATAAGGTATTACTTGTTGCTCCATTTTACTACATTTTATTTCTATAGTATGAATGATGAATCCAAGTATATAGAAACACCTTCTGGCCATTATTTTGTAAAAGCTTCTGAAAAAGTTGGATTGTTACCCTCTATTTTGCAACATTTACTTTCTACTAGAAAAAAGTAATAACATTTGGTTACATTGTTTAGCACTGACGATTAATCTATTATTCAAGAGTAAAAGATGCTCTTAAAGTTGAAAAAGACCCTTTTAAGAAAAAAGTATAATTAAATATTGACTTAGTCGTGTGTAGACAAATATTTTGTATCTATGTAATAATTTTGCAGTCCAAAATTAATCTTTAGGTACTTGATGGAAGACAACTTGCGCTAAAAATTACTGCTAATTCAGTCTATGGATTTACTGGAGCACAAGTTGGTAAACTGCCTTGTCTAGAGATATCATCAGTATATTATCATGACAAAAATTATTTTATTATATTTTTTAAGAGTACAACATCTTTTGGGCGTGAAATGATTGAATTTACCAAAAATCATGTCGAAAAGAAGTATACTGTTGCTAATGGCTATAAATATGACTCTAAAGTATTGGAAAAATGTTAAGAAAAATAATTAGCTATTTCAATAGGTGATTTATGGTGATACTGATAGTGTGATGGTGAAATTTGGAAATGAAACTGTTTCCGAGTGTATTGATCTCGGTAAGGAGGCTGCTAGATACGTGTCCTCTAAGTTTATAAAACCTATAAACTTAGAATTTGAAAAGGTTCATTGAATTATATTTTAAAGAGAATTTTTTAACAATTAATTTACATTTAGGTCTATTTCCCATATCTTTTAATAAATAAAAAGCGATATGCTGGCCTTATATACACTAACTCTGCCAAATATAGCCATATTGACTGTAAAGGAATCGAAACAGTAAAATCTTATTTAAATTATTCCGATTAGAATATAATTTTTTAACAATTAGGTGAGAAGAGATAATTGTCCTTTAGTCGCTAACCTTGCAAATACATGCTTAGATAAAATATTAATTGATCGTGACCCTCAAGGTGCAATTGACTATGCTAAATCAGTTATATCCGATTTATTATGTAACCGTGTGGATATAAGTCAGTTGGTGATTACCAAAGAGTTATCTCGAGCAAGCGAAGATTATGCTGGAAAGCAAGCTCATGTTGAGTTGTCTGAGCGAATGAAGAAAAGGGATCCAGGCTCGGCCCCTAAAATGGGTGATCGTGTCCCATACGTTATTGTTGCTGGTGGGAAAAATGAAAAGACATATGAAAAAGCAGAAGTAATGCACAATTTTATTTACAGTTAGCTAATCATTCATATTCCATTTTAAACATTTGTAGGACCCAATTTATGTTCTAGAAAACAACATTCCCATTGATACTAAGTATTATCTTGAAAACCAACTATCAAAGCCTTTGCTTCGTATATTTGATCCAATTTTAAATGAGAATGCATCCACAGTACTTTTGTGTATAACTTTTTAAATTTTCGTGTTGATCCTAAATTAAAAAAAATGATGTAAACTAATTTTTAATTCCACTAGCTGGTACACACACATTATCCAAATCAGTGGTCACTTCAACTACTGGACTTTTAACTAAATTTATTCAGCGAAAAGTAACCTGTATTGGGTGCAAGGCAAGTCTTCCTGATGATAGATTATCTAGCTTAACTTCTACGAATTCAGACAAAATTATTTCTGATTACGATTTCTGTAAAAGTGCTCTCTGTGACCACTGTCTGCCCTTTGCACCAATGGTATATAGAAAAGAACTCGCTAAACTGTCATCTTATCAACATAAATTTTCTTCTCTATGGACTGAATGTCAGCGCTGTCAAGGAAGCCTTATGGAAGAAGTCCTATGCACAAAGTATTTGATTATATTAGAGCTTTAAAAGTTATTTTTTACCATTTAGTCGAGACTGTCCCATATTTTACATGAGAAAAAAAGTTCAAAAAGACCTTATCCAGCAGCAAAAGCTTGTTTCTCGCTTTGGGCATATCGTAAAATAACTTTTTTGATAGTAATGTAAATTATAGTTGTTCCTATTCTAACCAGTGTAAAATTTTCACATGTATTTCAACCAAATATACTGCCACCTTAATTAAAGATGTATCGCTTTGCGCGCGCCCACCGTGAACCACCAAAGGTTGCCCTAAGGGTAGTGGCACCTAGCCCATCAACTTCATAGACACCCCATGACCTCTACTAATTTCTAATATCGATGCATATGAACAGGTTTATAAGCTCTAAAACTTATTGAATATCTATATCTAAAAACATACTTCAATTATCGTATGAGTGTTTGTAATTATGCATTAATAAAAATTAAACAAACTAGCTAATCTTATAGTACTAGTAGAAACTATCAATTTATAATTAATGCACTGGTATTTGTCAATATTCTGTAAAATCACGAATTGATGGATGCGATTGTAAAACTTAAAAAATCACTTACATAGGGTAGTAGTATCCCTATCGACATGGCATCACACTTCTCTTTCTAAAATATAAGTATCGCCATCAAGTATTATAAGTGGACAGATAAGTATGGCATTGACATATGAATCAATATGTGCAAGTGAAATTTAATAAAATGCCCTTTAAAAAGTTTTTCATGGGTTAAAGATACCAAGAAACATAATTCAGTACTAGAGGCCATACACGGTTCTTGAATTGTAGCGCATATTTAAGAAAAAAAACAAGCATTGTAACAATATAATACTTGATACATTTAAATATAATGTCCGAAATGCAATGAAATAGGAAGGTAGTCAACAACAAAATTAACTACGCATTTCAGTATCGTGACAGCGACCACAATAATATCTATTTTTATGTTTACCCATGAAAACACCTGGACCACAATCACCGCACACCTTGAGGCTTCCCACGACAGTACCATCTTTATTAATAGTATATCGCTTTAAGACAGCCAATTTAGTCTTAAATATATAAATACAATTTCGCAAAAAATGGTATTTACCTTCTTTCTTTTATGTTTTATTCGCTTTGGTGTGGTATAAACCTTCTTCTTTCGTTTTTTCGCACCACCAACAAGCATTGAGTCACATCTTAATACAGTTTGTGGTTTCATTCCCAACTCTTCAAGAGAACTTTCATCATCAACGTATTTACCGTCACAATAAATGGAGCAAGACTGAGTATTGTAGCCTAGATTTTTTTTTAAATATCATGATGTAATATAAGAATAACAATCAACCTACCAAGTTTATCAAGTATTTGGTCTCTAATTGAGTTGTAGGTATCTGAAGGGTTTACCTAAATTTTCAAAAAGTTTATATGAAAAACCTTAGTTTATAAAACCTCCAATGTGTAAATTTTATCATCTAGAGCTCTAACGAACACTTGCATGATTATGATAACCGAAGAACCACGTGCGCACACCCGAATATTTAGATGATAGTTTTACTACACAATGACTATCATTATATAATATTCTCATTATTATTTTTTAATTTACAATACAAAGATGAAAAATTAATTTGGTAATAAATTTATGAGATATTTAAGGAAGTTTATGTTTGGCAACGTGCGCGGATCGTATGCGCGAGATAGCTATGGTAGTACCTAATGTTGTCACATATAAACAGTTTCAAAGGATATTCTTAAAAATATATCCTAAGCCATCTTTTGATCACTTTAAAGGTTGTCTTGGAAAAATATGTGTTATCGGTGGAAGCGATTTGTAATTATTATATGCTCACAACCTTATTTATTTGTATGTTGATCCAAGGTACACAGGTGCTCCATATTTTTCAGCGATTAGTGCACTTAAGCTAGTATAGAATACATATTGTGAAAAAAAATTATGTTGTTAAGGGTGCTGATTTGGTGTATGTAATCTGTCCTAAAGAGGCATCTACCGTAATAAAATCATACAGCCCGGAATTGATGGTTATGCCCTACCTGTATAATTTTTGATGAAATAGTTGTCTTATTTTGAAAAGAGATAACAATGATAGAACTGCCGAAGTCGATTTGTTGGTTGAAAAGTGTAATTCAGTAATCATTGGACCGGGGCTTGGACGAGCATTAGTATCTGGTGTGATTACCAATATTAAGGTTTATAACCACTAATTTTAATATTTTTTTTAATGACTGTTTTAGAGTGCTATATCTAAATGTATAAAAGAAGAAAAACATTTAATCCTTGATGCTGATGCTCTATGGTTGCTGGTGTCGGATCGTTGTATAATGCAAACTCTTGAAGAGAATATAAACGTGAAAAGGGTTATTCTGACACCAAATAGAACGGAATATTTGAGAATGTTACGCCATTTTAGCTTGGATGGAGATGAAGTATACAATCTTTCACAACTTGCTAAAGTAACTAAGACATCCATTTTGCTTAAAGGCCACCATGATTTATTTTCTGATGGAAATGAAGGTATATATTTCTAACATAGTTTGTTTGAAATGGTTTAGTGTATGATATTACTGCTATATCTGAGATGTGTCCTAAACGATGTGGAGGTCAAGGAGACGTTCTAGCTGGAATTCTTTCTGTGTGTTTATTTTGGGCTAGAACTGATGTATCTACTTTAGAAGCGTCAATAGCTGCCTCCAATTTTACCAAATTATTAGCCAGACATGGCTTCGATACGTTAGGTGTTAGCATGACTGCCACAGACATGATTTACAACATACCATATACTGCTAAGGACTTAGTTTTAAATATAGAAAAAAAAAATCCATAGATGCACATGTCACTTTTTAAATATTTAAAAATAAGCTTTTTATTTGTATATTTTTAATATAATAATATCAATTATGCTTAAAATTATTTTTATAAGTGTAACTATATATTCTTGAGAACTTGATTCATTTTTAAGTTGGTCGCCCATACATAAAATGCTTGCTTTACTACATAGCTCTAGCTTGTGGCGAGTTCTACTTTTCTACAAAAAACATAGTGCCGTAAGAAAATTAAGTCGTAATTTTGTAGTTTAATACAATATAAGGATTTATAATGCCTGAATAAGCAATCTTTTATTTATAAAAAGTATTCGCCCTGAACATAATTTCTTTTTTCTAATATTTTTTCTCGTTTATATAATAGTTTACCTTATGTCCATTCGCTCAATATTATAAACAAGCAGGATTGAAAATTTTGGAACAGTATGCTTTCACTGGTCACGTAGGGGTGCTGCTATGTATGACCTCTCTCATACTTGAATCTACGTGCGTATTGTTTTGACTGTTTTAAAATTAAATGAATGATATTTTTATTTTACAAGTGTTTCTTATAATAGTTCACTAACTAGAACTTAGGCTATCATGCTATGTCTCGGTGAGTAATGTTTAATTAATGAGTACATTGCAATGATAGGGAAAAAAGTATACATTGATGTTTATTAGACTGAGCCTACATTATCCAACAGATAATTTGCTTACTACACCCAGAGAAAGCAAGTAAAAAGCTAGGCTGCAAATGAATTACATGGAATGATTGCATATATAGAACCATAATTTTAGGGTCATGAATTAGTATAAAAAGAAAAAGAAGTCAATAATTTTTTATAAACTTTCATTTAGAAATGAGCAATTTTTGTAAGAAGCAAACTTTTCATTTAACAAGCTATTAGCTACTTGAATATCATTTTGAATTGCAAGTATTAGGTCGTCTAATATCATTATGTATGAATAATAGTAGCAAGAGAAAACTATGTTACTTATAGAAACAAAATTCTTTTCTTCTCGTATGTATGATAAAAATACAATTTTTATTTTATGCCCATAAAATAACAAAGGATCAAAAAGGTGTATTATATGAGCCTCCTACAAAGCAATGAAATCGTTTTGTAAATATTCAAAAAAAGATAATCATACAATTGACATGTCCTGGTTATTATAATATGGGCACCAGCCAACATTTACAACGCATTTAAATACACCCTTATATGAGCTCACTGTGCAAAAACCAGCATAGATTCCTGGCTTCAACAATAATCCGTACCGTTTAACAGCTTCAGCATCAAGGTTTGCTAAAGAAAATAAATAGTTACTAAAACTCAAGCAAACAAAAAAATTTTAGTCTAAAAAATGGAAATGGCAATTTCTTAAAAACACTTTCCATGTGAGTAATTGACATTGAATTACCAGTTCGAATACCGATTTCAGCTGACCCTCTTCCAAAACCTTTCACAACAGTCCCTCTTACATAAACAGGCAAAGTATAACCCAAATCCACCATATGTAGCTTATTATAATGTTCTAACTATACACGTTTGCTGTATATGTAATAAAAAACTAGCTATTCTTCACTATTCACGTTGACAGCCGATGTATCTCGTATTATTGTACCATAATCTTTTAGGGTGAGCTATATTTTTTAAATATTGTGTTAATTTAGTAGCTTGCACATTTTTTTTAAATTTTTCTATATTGAGAAAAAACACATTCAAACGTTTTTATGCTTATTGTATGTAATAATATATCACACCACCTTACTTGTTTGTCTGACCAGTCTATTTATAAAATGGATCTCATGTGTATCTACATATAGTGTCACTAATTTTTTTCATCATTGGAAGAAAAAAGAAAGTTAATGTCAAGTAACACCTAAAAAATGAATTCCTAATTGCTATTATCCATTAGCTAAGAATATTATCAATCCGAATACCATGATAACTAGTGTAGTACCTAAACCTTTTATTTTTTAATTTGTTACTATATATTTGTTTTTTTAATATTTTATAGGTAAGACATTTCATATAGTTGGTAAAAAATACACTATGACCAGTTTAACTAGATAGTATCAGTGTGTGCATACGACATTGATTGAATGGCGATCGTAATGTTGGATTATTAAATTCTATCACCTAACATGATTTTATGTGTAGCTAATACGTTATTCAATGCATTTATTTATTGAATTTTATATAATAGACACAAAAATTACAATTTGGAAGAATGTAAGAAATCAATAAGCACGTCAGTGTAGGTAAATCTTTTTACTTGTAGTTGTGAGTGTAGAAATAATATTTATAGGTGTAAGCTCTTTAATTAATACTCAGATAGATATCAATTTATTAAACTAGTTATCTTGTTTTGAATAATTTTTTATTACTTCCTTAAAAAGTTGTTTTTTTAATAGAGATTTTTCATGGTTTACAAAATCATCATAGTTATTTATTTTTTTATGTATACACTAAATGTTTTTTCAATTGTTAACTTTTCTAGAAAGCTGCCCATATTTCGGAGCCTTGTGTAATACTTTAAGTTAATATGAACTTTAATATCAGTCAATTCTAAGTATCAATAATTACGAAAAATATTGCCATTCGAAACGACATCACAATCCGAATATTCTCTTGTTCGCTAACCCTTCTTGTAACTTTTCTAATGTATTTAGGGTATCTTCATTTGAATGGAAAATATTAGTATCACAAACTGGTTTTCAATTATATTTTTAAGTATTCATCAAGGTAAACTTCATTTTTAAATTATTTTAGAAGCAAAATATGCTAATAAGGTTAGGATTTTTTTTTATATGGAATGCATGAACAATAAAAAGTTTAAAATACATGATAGCAAATAACGTTCGCATGCATAACTTAGGTCATTCAGAAAAGGTTCCTTTTCGATAAAAAAGCCTAAAATTATGTGTAACATATATATATATAATTATCACACAATCATCTATCTTATAATGATATTATCCCATCACATGTGTCGCGAATCCTTTTACAAAATAATGGATTTTAAATTCTTTAGTAATTTAATTTATTTGCATATATTTAACTCTAAAATTTTAAAAATAACTGACCTATATTAAAGTGAAAATTTCATATATTTGCATTTCTGAATTGAGGAAAGTATTATTGAGCTAAAGTGCTAACCATTTTTTCTTTTTAACTATTTATAATTGCTACACTAATAACTGTGATCAACATTAGTCTCGGGAGAATTTTTAGTTGCAGTTTACTTGAATTATTTAAAGCTGTATTTTTGGTATTAATCGCGAAAGAATTTTTGTTACCAGGATAGTATTTAAAAAGGACTTAAATAGGTTCATATGTGAAGTGTATTGACAAAAGTAATGTAATTTCTTTAAAATATTATTATTTTGGTTTTCTTACTATGAGCATTGATTTATTATTCCTAAATAATATTATTATGAACAAAAATTGTAAATTGTTATTTTTATGTGAAGTTATGCTTATTGTAAGGCTAAATGTTATACTTGTAAAAAAAAATTTATTAGACTATGACTTTTTTGTTTTTAACTAAATTT
Organism: Kudoa iwatai; assembly: GCA_001407235.2. Lineage (NCBI taxonomy): Eukaryota > Metazoa > Cnidaria > Myxozoa > Multivalvulida > Kudoidae > Kudoa > Kudoa iwatai. The sequence goes on along the minus strand of JRUX01000097.1, from coordinate 19,377 downwards.
TAATTTTATCTCGTAATTTTTTTTTACTTGAAAACCCAATGAAAGTGATAATTAAAATTTGATTAAAAATGATTTATCAAGTAAGTTTTATTGAATTATACTACAAAATATAATTTAGATCAATGTATAATATAATTAAATGATGGATTTTTTTTCTATTGACCAAAAAAGAAGTCAAATTTTTCAAAGAAATATCTTAATACTCTAAGAAGATTCCTGTTGATATTAGTATCTGCTTAAAAAATACCCTATTGTGCACATGGCATCATTGATTTTTATTAACATAAATAAATGATTCTTCTCAATAATAAAAAATAATGAAAATTAGTTCAATTTTAAATTATTTGAAGAATAATTTTATATTTGCCATTAGAAGCTTATTGACGTTAAAACAAATTGTATCCAACATTTAAAATAAATATTTTTTATTCAACTTAAGAGCAAAATAATTTTTTTGTATATTCTGACTATTAATTAATATGAAACAGTCAAACTTAAGAATATATAAAAATTATATTCTATTAAAATAAACAAAAAATATTTTTTCTTTTAGGTGTCTATTATCAATAAATCCTATAAAGAAGTATTAGTTTATCGTGTGAAAAGTGTTGTTTTGATGAATATGACAATAAAAATTGTTGAATTTACTCATCAAACATATAACGTGACTATCAACAAAAATATTCATCCATATATCAATTAAAAATTATCTCTAAAAAATAATCTAATCTGTATAAAAGAAGATAAAATTACTAATTTTTTAGTTAATAGCATTATTCAATTCATAAAGTATTGAATAGTATATGAGTAAAACAAAACCATCAACATTAAAAGTGTAAATCATACGTGGGAATTTATAGGTTGATATAACCTAAATAATATAATTCCAAAATCAAACCATTTAGCCAGTTTAGCAAAATAATTGTCCGGCCGTAGTTTTATCAAAATTTGGTAAAATTTAAAACGTTTTTGTAAAAAATGGCAATAATGACCAAATACTTTACAAGTTTACGACAAAAAGGCTAAATGACATTAAGGGCTAATTACCAAAATAGACGGCTGAGAAGGGTACACAAACAACGATGCATGGATATACACGTCAGCAGTCGTTAGGTTCCGTAAGGCTGTTTGTTCGTGGGCTGTTTCACTTTTCATATCAGTCTAAGAATGTTTAATCTTTTACTTTCCTTTTTAATCACTATATCAACTCTAATAAATGGATGTAAGCTTGTAAAATTTGGTTTTCTTGATTTTTGACGGGGTTTTTAGATGAATTTGGTGTTACAATGGCCGTTGATATGGGTTCCGACTCATACAAGATAGCTTTGACAAGAGTAACTTATAAAAAAATTTATTTTCTTACAAAGCTTTAATGAAAACTAAAAATATTATTTTATAGCCGGGAAATTACATGGAAATTGTTCTAAATACGTAAATTTTATTTTAAAGGAATAGCATATCAATATCTTTGATTTTATTTAATAAAATAGTGAATCAAATCGCAAAACGTTAAATAGTATTGGATTTTCGTCAAAGGAACGATTTGTTGGAGATGCAGCATCAACTTCTGTAGATTTATTATTTTTTGATTAAAGCATTGAATAATTGATTCTTTTTTATAAATAGGCCCGTAAATTCCCAGATTCTACATTTCGACATCCCCAATTTTTAATGGGACAAGCATATAATAGCCCTCTCGCTCAAATATATCATCAACGATTTCCCTTAGTACAACTTCAAAAACATAATACGTCTGGTAATTATTAAAAATTTTACTGATAAATAATTTTTCCTATAATAGATCACATTATTTTTAATGCGAAAAAGTATTTGTATTTTGTTGCTACTTTCGTAATGTAATTTGCGTAGTTTCAATGCATATTTCTCTCCAGAAGCTCTTGTGTCTATGATATTTAGTGATGCACAAATGTCAGCTAAAGCTTTTTCAAGTCATTTGACATATTTAAAAAAAATATATTGTGATTTTTTGATAATTTTAACTTTAGAAACAAATGTTAGGGAACTGGCCTTAGTAGTACGTGCATTTACCGACCAAACTAGACGTTTTTATTACAAAAAGTGATTTGTAACTAGAAATTATATACAATTAATTTTTAGAGCTGCTGATATTGCTAAAATAAAGTTGGTTGAAATTTTAGACTCAAATGTGGCAAGTATGTAGTAGATTAATGCTATTGTTGCTTTTAAATATTATACTTCACTTTTCTTCTTATTACTTAATTTCTTCCTTTATATATATGGCTAATGTTAAGTTTCTGGTTGTGTAATTTCGGTTTTTTAACTAACCATTAGTAGTTTTATCCCTACATGAATTTTATAATATATTGGTTAAAATTTTTTTCACTTAAATTATTTTTTTTAGCTGGAATAAAATATCTTATATCTAAACTAGACAAGCTATCTAGTAAAGCACAAGTAATTATGTTTATCACTTAATGGAAATAACATTTTAATGCTTAAGCATGTTATGATTGTGGACGTTGGAGCTTATCATACAGATGCAACTGTCTACGGTAACACAAAGTATACAATAAATACAAATACTATTAGATTTATTTTAGAGTGCCAAGAAATGTATGAACACAAAAACAAAAAAAAATCCTACCCAAGTTGTACAATTATAGGCTATGGCTATACATTTAAAGGTGTAGCTGATATTGATAAAAAAATTATGGAAGTTATCATCAATAAATTTGAAGTATAGCTCATATATTATAGTAAATTTATATATTTACTATTTACGAAGCAACAATCAAAAGTAAAGTATTATACTATTGGTAATCCTCGAAGAAATTTTACATTAATGGAAGAAGCTAAACGTATTAAAAAGGTCTTGACAAGTGTAGATCAGACAAAAATATCCGTACTTTAAAGCTTATGATAATTATTTTTTTTTAAATAATATGATGAATATGATAATGTATATTTTCACAATTAGTTGGAATCATTCTATCAAGATGAAGACTTTTACTCTACTATAAAATTGTCAGAAGTCGAGTCTCATTATGAAAAATATGTAGAATCAATGCTAGATGCAGTAGATCAGTCATTGAAGTCGTCCAACAAAACAACAGTAAAAATTTTTTATGTATATTGCGATATTTTTTTCAATTGTCTATAAGAATCATCTTGTACAAGTGATTTTGATGGGTGGTGGTTCACGTATTCCTTTGGTTCAAACTATAATAAAGCGAAAAACTAAAGCGTATTATTTTGAATCAAACGTTTTTTTAGGTAATTATATTCAATTTGTTATATAGGGAACGACTTAGCAACATTCTTAATACCGATGAAGATGCTGTCCTAGGAGCAACATTCATTCTGGCTTCTAAATCTACATTTTTTAAAGTGAAAAAAATAGTTGTTAATAAAGCAGCCGTTTTCCCTATTGTTGTTGCCTATAATAAAACAGAAACTGGCAAGGATGGTTTAACAACTGATAAATATGTTGAAAAATTACTTTATAAACACATGCAACCAACAACTCATGGAAAAGTGCTTACAGTTAAAAATGTTACAAAGAATTTTTCTGTGTATTTGAAATATGGTGATATCCCTAGTTACTATGATACATCATTTATGAATGGCTCTGATCGTATTCTTTGTAAATATGATATTAATGGCGTTGAAGATGCGGTAAATTCCTACAACGAAAGCTACTACCTTGATATGATACGTTTACATGCTAGCTTTGATAGGCTAGGCATTGTTACAATTACATCAGCTGAAGCTATATTTTATAGAAAAGAAAGTGCTTCTACATTTGATAAAATAAAAGAAAAAGTATCAAATCTTTTTGTAAATAAAAAAGATGAGGAAATTAATGGTGATATGGCTGAACAAAATGAAGATATTCCTGATTCATCTTATATTGATGACTTAAACTCAACCATGCAAAAAGATACTTTGTTTGATGATAACAAAACTAAAAGTGAAGTGCTTAATAAAACAGACAATGTTTTACATACGGATAATACCACTTTACATGATCACTATAATAGTACAGTAAATAGTGATAAAGAAAATAATCTGGAAAATAAAGATCATCAAATTCCTCATTTTTTAACCAACTTAACAAATTCAACTTCTCATGAAAATATTACAACGACTCCTAAACCAAAAAAGCTTGTTAAAAAGTTTAAGCACTATCTGTCACTTTTATCGAATAAAGCATTCATTCAACTACCTTCTGATGATGAAATATCATATTATAAGGCTAAAATAGGAGAAATACGCCGAAAAGAAATTGAAAAAGAGCAAAATGCGGCTGCACTAAGTAGGATGGAATCTTTTATAAACGAATGCAAATATGGACTAGAAAATGATGGTAAATTTTATAGCTATGTTAACAATGAGGAAAGAACACAATTATTGACTGCAGTTGAAGAAAAATCAGCTTGGTTTGATGAAAATGGCTATCTAGCTAATGCTACTATCAATAATGATGCTAGAAAAGAGTTAAATAAAACCTTCACATTTGTCTACGACAGAATACAAGAAAATAATCGCATGGAAGATTTGGTTAAAAACTCATTACCGATTGTTAAAAAAATGATGGATTTTGTTGACCTTATAAATAATTCAACCACAATTATAAAAGAGCGTTTTAATATGACATCATTTTCTAGCTTTTCAAACAATCTAAAAAATTTAAGAGAAATGATTACTACAGACTATGACGAATGGAAAAAAAAGAAACCATGGGAAAAAAAACCTTTTACTTCATCAGATGTTGTCAGTCTTATTGATAAGGTACAAAGTGATAGTGTTGAACATATTGCAACATTTACTGCTATAAACAAAGAAATGGAAAGAAAAATGAAAGAGGAAGAGGAAAGAAAAAAAAGAAAAGCCAAAGAGAAAGAATCAAAAACAACTAAAAATTTAACTGATCCAATAGAAAATGCTGATAATTCAACTGCTTTTACTACTCCATTACCAGAAGGGGAGTCACAGATTCCTGCAAATTTTACCTTCACAAATAACACCACTAATTCTCCTAAAGATGAGCTATAAATTACAATATTCAACAAATTTGATACTTTATAAATAGGTCAAATTATATATCAACTATCTATGATATTATCTATTTTAAAAATCTGCTTTTTTTATATATTGATTATACAAATTAAAAATGTGATTTATTGATAATTTTTGCTAAATATAAATCAAATGTGAGAGAAAAAAGGGTTCAATTATTTTTAAGATTAATTTTTGATATAGGAATTATTTCAGTTATTTTAAAATTGTTAATACTAACTTTGAATAGCTCACTCCACTTTCTTATACTATAGCTACCATATTAAATATTTATAATTATTTGTTGTCATCTATTACTCGTACATTTTATTCGATTACTCAAGTAACAAGTGATACATATTATCATTTAATTTTTAACTTATTCAATGTAGTCAGTAATCGTTTAGCTTCTAAAAAAATTTATAAAATGTTATATATAACTAAAAAATCTACATAGATCAAGTGATAAAGGTAAATTTTATAAAATTGTTTCAGATCACAGTTCCTATTTTTTATCATACTGAAAATACCATAAAAATTAATTTTATTAACTTTACCTTTTTTAATAGTAAGAATTATTAAATAATTTTTTAAAAAAAGATTAGTTATAAATTGGTAATAGTTCAGTACCACCTCCGCAGCGAATATTCAAGTTAATAAAGATTTGCTAGTTTTTATGACCTTTAAAAAATACAAGCATTAGTTATAGATTGAATATGTATATAAACTTTCAATGAAATTAATTAGACTATAAAATATTATTTTGAATATATATTTGGATATATAGAACAATATCTTTTCTTCCTAACGTTATTGACCCTTGATTTTCTTGTAAAATTGTTCTATATCTCCTCAATATGGTTGGTCTATATTACATTAGATCAAAAAATTCTCTTTTATGAATAGCAGTATAATTAGCATTATTGAACTCAATTTATTACATTTAGATCATCTATTACTGAGAACAATGGTACCATTTTTAACACTATTGACAATGATATTATTTTAGAGTAGGCGAATCTTATTATTTTTGTCATCAATTATATAATAATCGCATCGACTTCTCAAATAACCCAATCACTCTCGTTACACAACATTATACCAACTCCATACTACATTTTATAAATTAGATTCGCATCTTTTTTAACATACAATTCATGTCCACCAATTTAAATATAATTTTGAATAATATAGCATAAGTATACATCACCAAGAAATTTTTTTTAAACCTAATGCAGTTTAAGATGACTTGATACAACATTTCTTTCTTCAAAATTGCTGATTATAATACATAGCAATATTCTAGAACTACATTATCTTTAACATTTTAATTGAAAAAAGCTACGATTGGTAGATAAAAGAACCATATATAAATGAGAGCTTATTATGGAATAATTAAAATTAGTACTAGAAACTATAACCATCGATAGACTTCATTCTTTTTGACCTTTCATTTGTTTCCTACAAAGACTAAATCTCATAATTTTTTAAGAGTTCTAACGATTGAAAAAGCATATCAACATTTATATTTTTATCTTTTAAATATAATATACTTTAAAAATTTAATTTGTAAGTATTTTCTATGTCGTATCCATCTTTAGGGAGCTATCTGACAATAAAAACAAAAATGCTAATCGGATTTTCTTGACAGAGGAGGATATGAACTTTAACCCGAAGATTTACTGCTAATTCAATGAAACTAGCATTGATAAATTTTGTATATTAAATTAAATTTATTATCTCCCAAAAAGGTAATTGCTTATGGAGCCTTCGTATAAAAATTAGCATATCACAAAAAATTTTTAAATGAGTTCTATTTCTACTGAAATACCAGTAAATCTTGTAAATCAACAATTAAATACATTTTTTCAAAAACATTTAAATTTAATAATCCAATAGATATTCTTATTAGTATATTTAACAGTTTATAAAATTGATCTGTAATATATTTTTGATGAAAAGAAGACAGCATTTCATTAAAGCCGATACCACATGTTTGGATATATACTTAATCACATATATTATTAAAGCTATTTTTTTAAATAACTGTATAAAAATTTTTGTCAAGAAAACAAAATAAGCCGTCTCATTTAAAAAAAACCTGTCAGTTCTACATTAAAAACTGGTAAGATGTAGATCGTTAGTTAAGCTAACACTAGTGGTAATATTTTGGTGAAAAAACATTACATGGGTATTAGTGATACTTGAAAGTCATCAAAATTGGTGTTTTATATGATTGAGCTATTGTAGTCTACGATCCATTATGGTATACCTAAATTTATGTGAAAAAGAAATTAATTGATGCAACAATTTAACTTAATAAATAAATTTATTTATGGTAATATGTCATATTAATATCTTATAGAGAGCAGATAATAATTCAACTAACTTAATAATATAAAAATGATAGGTCAATACAAGAATTTGTTTAATCTTAACCAAAGTTAAAACAATTATGTACACAGCATTCTCTAAACATAATAGTTTTTCATTTACTAATTTATAGTATGACTGCTGAACAAATATGTAATTTAAAGCTGAATGGTAAATATAATTTATTAGTAAAAAAGGTAAGGACAGTCAAAACCAATTCCCCAGAAGCCAAGCACCAACAATCTTTTTCACTACGCTTGCGTGGTGGTACAATTTGTGTGAAATTGATTCTATACAATAGTATATCATATATAACGATAGAAAATTTAATTTATAGAGTATTTTATTTAAATAGAAAATTACTAACAAAAACTACGTTGATTCCTATGTAATATCGATACACTACTAATAGGATTATTTAGGTGCTTGCGTGGGCTATATTAAAGTTGCTGAATGTTTATTCGCTTTCTTTCAAATAAATATAGCATTATACTTTTAACAAATTTGTTATATATTAATTGTTTTCAAACTCAATCACATAAACAAGATTTAAACTATACAAATGATACAAATTCTAATATTAAAATAGATGAAGATTCAAGATTTGTGCACACTGAAAATGGTTATATTATTAGTCTAAGTGTTCTATTACTACTAATTATCATTTTGACATCATTTATATCTAAAAAATACAAAATAAGGATCTTACCGGATGCTACATTATGTTTGTTATACGGTAAAAATTTGTTAAATATGTTGTATTCTAATAGCTACATTTAACAAACGACAATATAGGAATCATTATTGGAATTATTATTAGATACGCTACAAATGGAAATATAGGGCAAAGCTACGGTTCAAAAATAGATGAGCTATCTTTGGGTAATTCACATAGTTAACTATATAAGATACATATTATAGTGTAATTATATTTAAAATTACAAGGAGCTACTACAAAATCACCAAAAGATCCTCATTTAGAAAGAAATGTGGTATTAAATATGATTTTCTATTACCAAGATTTTTAAATAAAAAGAGTTTTAATTTTTTTAAATAATGATTATAGTGACACAATTTATGATAGAATTTTTAATTTTGGTTATAATAGTTTTTAGTTGATTAGTTAAATAAAATAAACTTCATTAACAAAAATAGTTTTAATGTAAAATGTAATTTTTCATAAAATATACTTAAATTTTTATATCTAATTTAGCTTATTTTTGACCCTGAATTATTCTTTTACATGATCCTACCTCCCATTATGTTTGTAGCAGGTATGAGAATGAATAAGGTATAAAATTTAGTTTTTTTTAAAACTATTTATTGATGCATATAATTTATTTTGCAGAAATATTTCGTTAAAAATTTTGTGGCTGTGATAACAATTTCAATTGTTGGTTCTTTTATAACTGCAATCTTATTTTCGTAATTTTCAAAATTAAAAATGAATTTTTGTTACATTTCATAAATTATTATTTAACAATAACAGAGGTACAACGTATTTGTATACATTTTTCGGTACACATAGCAACAATATAAAAATATTGAGTGGAAGTGAGTGCATGCTTTTTGGAGCGATTGTGGCACCCACTGATCCAGGTCCACTATACTGTTACCATGTGGATTTGTCATTTAACCTTTTATTCTATTTTTAGTATCTATATTGAATGTTTTTAATGAGTTAAAGGTAGAGCCAACTCTTAATTCAATTGTGTTTGGTGAAAGTGCACTTAATGATGTGGTTTCATTAGTTTTATATGAGTAAATATAAACATATATTTAAATTACAATATAACACACTATGCACTCTGATTAAAGTTAATTTCCTTTTGTTATAGTTCAGTGGAAGATTATATGTTTGCATCGATGAAATCAGACAAAAGTCTTCAAACTTCACTTATTTTAAAGTCAATTGGTCGTTTTTTTGGAGTCTTGATTGGCTCTATTTTACTTGGTCTTATCGTTGGAGCATGCAGTGCTATTGTATTCTTTTTTTAACACTTAATAATTGACATTAAATTTAAAAAACTAATATTAGATATCAGTTTAATTTAAGGTAGTTTTCAATTGTTTTTTTTTGTAATAGATCACTAAAGTATCAACAATTAACGAATATCCAGTATTAGAAATGGCATTTTATGTCATTTCTTCTTATTCATCCTATTTACTAGGAGAAATTTCTCACTGTACTGGTAAGATTTTTATTAGCATGTTCTAGATATTAATAATTTGTTGAGGGGTTGTTTCTATATTATTTTGTGGCATGTTTAACTCACATTATACCAATCGTAATCTGTCTTACGATTCGCAAAATGCTATTCAACAGGTATATCATTATAATAATTGTTATAATCATGTAAAAAATTTTTTTAACTTTAAAAACTATCACTATTACATTTTTTAACCTTGAGTTATCCATAAAACCTATTAATATAATGTTCTATAATATTTTGATCTATAAGGTTTTAAAAAAATAAAAATGAGGCTATTTTGAATTAAAAAATGGTACAAAAAATATTTTTTTTTAGTTTCTTGACTTGTTAGACTTTATTGCAACCAATTTTGTCTTTTCTTATATTGGTATTTCATTGTTCGCTTTTCCAAAGCATAAATGGAATGCTGGATTTATCATATGGTCTTCAGTAATATAACTATATTTTCTTGTCATATCACAATTCCATTTTTATTGTATATAATTCTCTTGTATAGTTGTGTTTGATGTTGGTTAGAGCTATCGTTGTGTATGGTTTGTGTTTTCTTTTAAATATACGTCGTATTCATCCTTTGCCATTAAATTCACAACACGTTTTATTATTTGCTGGTATTTATTATTTTTTCAGCTGATATAATTTTTTTCTAGGTTTAAAAGGGGCTGTTTCATTTGCACTTGCAATTAGAAACACTGTCACACCAAGTAGACAAATAATTCTTACTACTACTTTAACGATTGTGCTTATCACTGTTCTTTTATTTGGAAGTCTTATTTCATTCATCATAAAAAAACTTAAAATACCGTAATTTTTTTAAATTATTCATATTTGCACTATGTATTTGTGAAAAGGGTCAATATTCCTGATGAAACAAAAGCAAATCAAATGCCTTTACCTGTATAAAATAAAATGAATTACTTTGGTTGTTATTTAACATTTATTATATGGTGTATATATTATAGGGTAGTGGTGATGAAGTACATGATAACTTTTCAGATTCACATTATCATAATAAATTAATGAAAATATGGCATTATTACGACTTGGCAATATTTACTCCATTTTTTACTAAAAATGGTCCATCATTAAATGTTTTTTTTAAAAAGATGGTTGTTCAACTTAAACACATGTGTTGTTTAAGAAAATCCCGATTTTATCCAATTGAAACCAATGTAATTAGTTGCACTGCAACATTTTTTAATACTATATATAATAAAATTAATTTACTTATGTACATGAATAATGATATTTCAAGGAGATCTCTGCTGATGATAACAGTATAGACTCGCCCGGTTCAATTCACTCTCAACCATTCATGTTTGATGAAACTGACACAATTTTCAATAAGCAACAATCTGGAGTATCTACATCCAATCTTTATGGATTCTCTGCCCATTGTGAAGACTCTAAAGAATGTCATTGTATAGATACCTCCTAATCTATGTGTTATTTATGAAGTAATAAGTCTGTTTCCCACATTTCAAGTATATATCTTAAAAAAAAATTTTTTTAGATTTTTTAATTGTCCCATATCTATATACTATCCATAGTTTTGTATATGTAGTTATGCTTAGTCATTTTTTATATAAAAATAAGCAACATTTGCTTCCCTCATAAAATGACTTTGTTTGAAATTGTAAACAATTAAGTAAGTGTAGGCTTGTCTATTTCAATTACTGATATATAAAACTACAAATAAGCAATTTTAAATAAAATTTAGCAATGAAATTGTGTCAATTAAATTTTTTTATAAATAGTTTATTTTTATAAGAATAAATCAAAATATCATAGAATTTAACGCTTACTGGATAGCGGAATACATAGAATATATTATTGCAAAGCAATAATTTCTATAATGATTCCCTATTGCTGCAATATAATAGCAAAAAATATTTAAAATACATTAAACAGTATTCTCAAATAAAAAATTTTCTTCACATTAATTTATTTTTAGCACAATAACACCATTTTGAACTCTCGATCAAGTTAGGACTTATAGATAAATACTAAACTCTAGTCTATAGCACACTGAGTAATTATCTTTTTTTACTATATTTAGATCAACGTTTTACTTAATAATGTTTAAAACAGATGTTTCTTAAATATTTCCGTTTTATATTTGATCAAAATTGTGTGATCAATAGAATTAACATGTTTTTACAATGATTTTGCTATTTTTTAATAAAAAATAAGTATACATTTATAAAGTTTAATACGTTAAAGAAATAGATTATTGTTTACATTATTTTATAAAGTCATTTAAATTATCTAGAAATTTTATTGCAAGGTAGCTAGGAGCAAATAAAGCAATGGATTTGTTGTTTACAAATCTTTCAGGCAACATCATTATCCCAGCATATAAGTGTGTTAAGTTACTACCTAATATAAAAATCTTATGTATTTTTTATTTTTTCACTACTATTTAAATTAACAATTACTTTAAATAATGAAATCATTTTGTAAATAAAAAAATGGTGGATCATTACTTTATAACAAAAAATGGTACAAAATTTTTATACGGATTTTTTAATTATGTTAGGTTATTTTTTTATTTAAAGCTAAAATATATACTCTTCCCTTTTAAAACTGTTTGAAGGCTTGTTTCACATAGATTTATGACCCTCTTATATACCTAGCATTATAAACAGACGATAATTTTGTTATATATAGTCAAAACTAAATAATAAAGTGTTTTTGTTTGCCATATAAAAGTCTTAAACTGTTTAATTAAGTATGTAATAGATAAAATTTACTTCCAAGTATAAAAAAATACAATTCTAGTTTTTTGTTAAATTCTTTCAAATTATAGTAAAATAATAAGTCAAACATATTCTTATCTAGTTTATGTTCAGCAGTTATAGTCAAAATATTTTACACTTTAAAAGTTGTAAACTTTAACTTTCTTTTAGCTAAAACAGTTCTTATGATATATAAACATTAAAAAAACTTAGTATTCAAATTGATTATCTTCAAAAACTGTTAATTATTGCTAAGTAGTCGGCAGCTTTCAAATACCCCACAGTTATTTTTCCATCAAAAAATGTTGCTATTACTATGTACATTTACACAAGGTTGACTAACAGCTTTATATTTCCAAGTATTCCAAAATCATGGTTGTATAAAAAGCGTTAACATTTTTTTATTAAAAATATAGTCATACACAATATTTGAATGATAACAGTAATATGAAACCTTTTCCTACTAAAAAAAATCTACTTTTTGTTGGTCATTGACCGCCAATCTTGTGATATGTATGACTTTCATTAAGTTAATTGTCAGCATGTCCTTCAATTAGACTCTATTTGTTAAAGGGTTTTATCAGCTCTTTAAGATCTATGTCTTATGATAACTCAATTATCACCAATATATGGTAACAATAAACACTTTGTTTGCACAAGCACTCTTAAAACTATAAATCAATACATAACTGACATAGTGTGAGTTACACTACACAAACACTTTAGTTCATTAAACAATTCTTTATGTCATTCTTAGCTAAGTTACTACTTATCAATCACTATTTGTTGTTGCTCGCATGCCTGTTTAAGGATAGACTAGTCACAACTAATGTAATGCACTACCTTAAAAGATATTCTAATTTCTTAAAAGGAAATCAATTTATATCATATTCAATGCATCACTTTTTAATTTAAATCAAGCATAGAATATTCCAAATAAGTGCAATATTACCTTGAGAAGTTCTACATGAACTCTAGTAGCATATAAAAGTTTGTTAATTTTTCAATGGTATTCTATGTGCTAAAATGTTTACATAAATAATAGTATAAAATTTTAAACATAGCTATACTATTGCACTAAAAAAGATTTCAAGTATACAGTTATTTAATCCATCTACTTTTATACTCTATTTCACTTATGAAATGTATACATAATAAAATGCTACGAGAGAAAAAGTATTGAAAAAAGTGTTATTATTTTAAATAAATGACTAAAAAAGTCAAAACATTAAATTGAAAATAAATCATACCATTTTTATGAAACTGATTAGTAAAAATGTTTAAATTAGGAAAAGATAAAGCATCTTATTTAGTTAATTGTTTAAAAATACTAACATTTTATTTGTTATCATTTAAAATTTAAAAAAGTAAATTCTAGAATTAATAAAATCTTTTTTTAATTTTGATTTCAATAAAAAGTAACGTTAAAAAACAATTTTTTCAACAAATGCACACTTAGACAATTACATACACATAACAGAACATTTTTCAAATAATAACTACAAAAACTAACTCAAGCTCTTATTTTAAATAGATAGAATAGCTATATTTCAATTGTGACCCTCTAATACATGAGCACTTGATTTCTTACAGCTGCAGTTTACAATTTTGTTACTAAAATTGACACAGTGGTTTTTTAAGTAACTAACATAATTAGCTATAAATATTATAATGGTTTATTTGTCTAAAATAATTTAATTTCATGAAACTTATAATACAGTTAGTGCATTACTTTAATTAAGCACCATTATATTAATTTCATAATTTTTAGTTAGTGAGATATCACTGATTTCTAATAAGTTTAAAAAATTTATAATTTTTTAACAAAGAATAACTTAAAATATTGTAAAAAAAGATAGATGAGCTACCTATTTTATTTTGATCACGTGTACCTTTTACATATAAACCTCGCCATTATTTTTTTAATGTGACACTTGAACTCACTGTCGTTCTCTTATTCCTATATAATAAATTAATTTATAAAAAAAAATAGGTTAAAAATTTTAGACGGAGTTTACAAATTTTTAAAAATCAATAAACAAAAATGTGCTTTGACTAGATTCTAAAAATGTACTTGAATGCTATCATAATAACGCTGTATCACATAATTTGAGAATAATACAATGTATTGTAATATTTTTGCATTGATTTGATATAAGATTTTGCGAATTTACATTTCCAAGTAACAAAACAATTATTTCTAATAATATGCCTATCACGTGACTTCTATTAAATATATGCGGGAGTGTTAGTTTTTATTTCAGCGTTGCGGTAATAGATGAAGCTTATTTCATTACAAAATTTCTCTAACTTTAAAATATTAAAAATCATCAACTTTATTTCTTTTTTAAAAATATATATTTAGTTAGTCATTACAATGTATATCACCTTAAAAATTTTAAGTTAAATATTTATTTAGATTTTTCTAAGAATCTTCGATTCAAATTTATTAAGGTTGTTAATTATATGGCATAAAAAAATTCTAGAAGGACACTAATATCTATATAGGAAATGAATTTTTTATAATTTATAAAATAGACAATTTTATTCAAAAATTATAATTAACTACTGTAAAATATCTGCTTTTAACTTGCTATTGTAAACAATTGTAGTAAAATTTTAAGTTCATTCTTATTTAATTTAAAAATAGTGAATATATGAGATCATTACATTTAAAAAAAAAATTCTCAAAATAAAATCACCTCTGCTTAATGTTTATAATTTATCGTGAATTTAAGATATATGATAATGTCATATTGGATAATTCAATAATAATCACTTAAACAATGCAAGCAGTAACATTTTTCTATTCACTATTAATTCAAAAAAAAATAATTTTACCGAGATACATAGATAGAATAAATCTTGTTTAGGAGGATTAGACAACAAGTCAACAAATTATAATAAAATATGTAAATATTTATGTCTATATAGAATTTATTTCTATTGAAAAAATAATTTATAGAGCTAAATTATTTGTTTTTAGTTAATTTTTTATCGTAATACATTAGACTTTATCCTCTAATCTTTTTTAGCGCTTGCATAATTTTTTTCTACTTTTTTTTAAATATTGCTATAATTGTTAAATTATATAATTTTTACCTCTAAATAATACTTTATATTATTTTGACCTATGTGTCCGTTTTTGAATTAATAATTACCACTTGTATAAAATGTTTGCAACATTAATTATTAACTAACTAACTTTTATTAATATTAAAACCATAATATTTGTGATATAATCTTTAATTTTGATACTTTACATATTATTTTAGTTTTCAAATTTTTTTTAATGTTATAAATTATTAAATTTATGTATTTTTAACATAAAATAGTAAGAATTGATAATGTTGAGATAAAAATATTTTCTTTTAATGGTTTTATTATTATTTTTTTTTTATAAAAAATAGATGTAAATAAAAAATATATTTATAATAATTTGAAAAAACAATTTTTGTTGTTGCTAAAGTATAAAAATATTTTTTATAGTTAATTTTGAATTATCAATACAAACCACGGTTAAAAACAACTATTTTAATAAAATTAAATATGATTTATCTTCCTTTTTTTTGGAATAACTTAAATTTATTTTATAAAATAATAATTTACATAATAATGTATTTTTATGTTTACTTTTGAAAAGAATATTTCTCAAAACTTTGTAAAATCAAAAAATTTTTAAATAAAAAGTAGATAGTATTTTAATGATAGTAAATATCTTCTAATATATGGATCATTCAACAAAAAATTCTAAAATGTTTGTTAAAAATTATTAAATAGTTAATTTTTTGGCTTTCTTAACCATGCAAACTATTCATCACTTAATAGTATATTCGGACAGATGGTACCTGGTATGGAGAAATGAGCTCATCACATTCATAAGGCCATGTGATCGATTCAAGCTTCTTTTAGATTACTGCTTCTGAAGCTCTTGTACCTTCAATTTGAATTAAATTAGGAACTCTGTGATAATTCTATGGGGTGTGGCATAACAATTCCGCTTGCGGTAGAGGATCACCCTAACGAACAGATAGATCTCGGGGGCTTATAAAAGTCATAGTACAGAAACGCCACTTTTATGTACCATAGATTCGACACCTTAATATACAGCTTCCTAGACTAATTCTAGGTTGATACTAAGTATGGTTGGAGTGATAATAGTACTGAAAAGAGAATGTTTAGCGAGTTTTAATTCCCAATTTACTACATAAAATGAAGCTATCTTAAGATGATGCTGCTGTGTTTCAGTGATGATGAAGTAGGACTGACTAGCTGGTTCTTCAAAACTTAACAAGTTGCATTAGGAGTTTGATAGTCAATAAATCAATGAATTAATAATAAATTGTTAATGTTATTTTTGTTTTCTAATGAAAAATGAATCACAAGAAAAGAAATATGCTTCGTAAATGAATACGCTTGAAAATATAATAAGCAATGATTATAGAATCATACTAATAAATTAATTAATTATTTTGATCAAGAGTATAAAAATATATATATTTTTTACGTTTAATACTATTTTTTCTTCTTTTTCTGTTCCATATAGAATGTGTTGCTAGATTCACAATTCATTTATCCTAATGGTATTTAATGTGTCAAGCGGGTGAAATAAGGAAGTAAAATAATATATTATCACTATTAATTACTAAAGAAACGTAAATAATATTCTTTAGAATATCAGTTGTAAAGTAGTCAAATAAATTGGTAATTGAACATTGAAGGCTACCATTATACATATTATCTTTTTAAAAAAAAACATAACTGAAATGCAAGAAGAATGTTTTCAAGTGGTTTTAAATACTATAAATCATATGAACTAGTAGTCTGCCACTTTAATGAAAAAAATATGATGAGATGGGTCAATTAAAAGATCACGATGGAAATCTTCTTAAAATAAACAATCCAATTTTATCACTAATTTACGATATAGTCTAATTTTTTATTAGAAAAAACTAACAACGAAAAATTAGATGAAAAATATAAATGTCTAGATTCTTCTTTTATATGCCACTACCTTATCCATCATCCAACTATGTATTTAACTACAAAAATAAATTTTAAATTTTAATATTTTTAAATCGAACTAGTAGAAATATAAACCAAATAAAGAAATATGACTTATCTTGTAATCGGAGTTGTTCGTACAGTACAATCGTTAAAACAGTCGTTGCAGTATTATCATGCGCAAGAAATACTATGGTTGATGAGAACCACCTAATGCCGGTGATTTCGGTAATATATATTTTCTGGCTACTTTAATTTTTAAAAGAATGATAATGTACAAAGCAAACTTGATAACATATCCAAACACGAAAATTTTGTTGGGATGACAATATTTAATAATGAAGGTTCACCTTTAGTTAGCCATTGGCAGTGACTATATTTTGATGTTACTAACTGAATACATAAATAGGTGGAATTATACATACAACATTTTCATATGAAGTTACTCAACATTTATGGAAAAAAATTAGAAAATTATTAAAGAGAACTGACAATGTTATTTCACTATTCAACGATCAAGTAATTGTATTATACTACTACCATTCAAATAAAATTTTATTAATATGATATTTACTATTAAGTCCGACGTATGTAATATGATTCGTGTAAGAAGTAATACACATGAATTTCTTATCGTTTATTGTAAGTTTGGATAAATTACACATAACAATAGTAATAACTTCTATAGCTCAACACTATTCATTTATAACTATCCAAAATCCATACACCAATAAATATAATAATTAAGTTTAATAAAATCAACTTTTATTATTCTATGCGATGTCTACAACCAACAGCTTGAGATATATTTGTATAATTCTTTTTCCTATATTATTTATGTTTATATAGAATGGTATATTATTGTAAATTATATTATTACTTTAATATTTCTACTAATTCCTCTTTAATTTTTTTTATAACAAGAGGTCCTTCAATTACCATAGCAGTGTATACCTCTACAAGGCTAGCACCATTTGCAATTTTATCAAACGCGTCTTGTCCTGTGAAAATACCCCCCGATCCAATTATAGGTATTTTACCTAATCAGAAATTTATAATAGACCAATCATTAAAATTTATAAAAAACCTTGAGTTTTTTTATAAAAGTATGATATGAGCTCATCAGATATTTGCTTCAACGGAGCTCCACTAAGACCTCCAGCTTGTGATGTGACCCTGCTATCAGTCAAGTCAAATCTTTGTACACTTGTATTGCAAATAATAATTCCATCAACTAATTTCTAAAAAAATAGAATAAAAATTGTAGGGACCATCCGGTGTTATAAACTCATATAAGATTTCCTTGTTTGTTTTGATAAGCTTGCATGCGTGTATTGTTTACCATACATGCCACCTATAATGGAATGTTTTCCTACCGTTTAACATGTCTTAAGCTTTTAGATTCAGGCATGATAAATCTCTTAGCGCATAAATTGGGCAAAAAGCTGTGGTTAAATCTATGAAAACTTAGAGTTGCTATGTTTTGACTATATTTCGTATAAATCAGATTGCAATTTGAAATTATTTTAGTACACCATTTTTTAATATTTTATATAAAATTAAATGATAATAAAACATTCAATATAAACATCTAGAGCTAAATTAATAAAAATTTAAAAGCATGAGCTCTACAGGAAGTACTCAAATATCGTACGGGGTGGACTCTAAAAACTTTAAGGTTAACCAATTCTCCTGCTTTTAAAATAGGTACCAGTAAACTTATAAAAATTTAAAAAGGATATAACATATATCACTGCAAATGAAATATAATGCAAGCATTAAGATGAATAGTACAAAAATACTACACAGAATCAGGCTTGATGCATTATATTAAACAAACCTAAGAATTGGTTGTGACGTCACTAACAAATATTTAAGCCAAAATATTATGTTTGATGGTAAAAAATTAGAAATGGAATCAAAAGTGTTAATGTTTAAACAAAAAAGTTTTTATCTGATACGAGACCCTATTAAAAGCTTAAAAATTTTAGCATAACCTAATTTATTTTTTT
>JRUX01000096.1:0-19303 GCA_001407235.2 Kudoa iwatai | reverse complement strand
GTAACCATATTGATAGTTAATTATTGATCAATTAGTGTTACTAAGCAATATTTCATTTATCATTTATGATGAATTGGATGTAATATTATCCAATATATTAACATATATATACATTTATAATGATTAAATACTATTTCGTATAAAATTAAATATAAGCAATAAATTTAAACTAGAATAATATAATTACTTTTAAATTTCCAATTATAAATCGATAGATATCGTCATGAATCAATTGTCACGGCAAAACACTTATTTGGTCAAATATTAATTACGAAATGCAATCCTATTATATAATATTATATATGGAATATATATTTATATAAATGAATTTTTATAATAAATAGGATAAAATATTGATACAAAATTATTTTTAGTTAAATAAATTATTAAATACCTTGTTTATAACTTAATTTATTAATCTTCTTTCATAATATTTGTATTATTGTTTTCTATATATTACATACTATTTAATGTAAATAAAATAAATATAATGTAACTTTAAGCTATGTAATGAATTTATTATTTAACTTTTATAAATTAAAAGTTAATTAAAATGTCATATAATATATATAAAGCTTATCCTAATAATCAATGACATATTTTATATATAGTACTATGATATTAGTGTAAACAAAATTTTTGTGAAATAAAATAATTCTCAATAATTCAAAATTTTAAATTACTATATTGTAATATAATTTAATTATTATTGTTTAAAATGAATGGAAATTTGTAAAATTTAAATGATGCTAGGTTCTAAAAATTGGTGTAATATTCTGAAACAATATGTATGATTGTAATGAATGACATTATCTGCTTTAGTTTGTCCATTTTTACCAATATCTATGTTTTAAATAGATAAGAAATTAAATTTTTATTATTTTTTAAAAAAATAAATAATATTACACGATTTAATCATCGTTAGTTTTCGTTGGTATCATTCTGAATTCATCATTGAAGAATAGATGAAATTTAACATTTTTCACATTAAAAAATCTATAAATAATTTTAATATTATAAATATAATCAAGATATAATAAAATACTTACATATAGTTATATTTATAGTTGTTTTTCTAATAATTTTCCTTAATTTTCTATCTAAAAATTAAATCCATTATATTTGCTATTATTATACATAAGCTACAATTTTATTAGTATAATACAAACACAAAATTATTTATATCAACATATAAAATATTATATAATATAAACTATTTGTTATTTTGATGATGATCTTTATTCCTTTTTGTTATTTTTAGAGTTATTTTGTAAAATCTGTTATTGTTATATATAATTATGTAATATATATATCTATATATATTTTTTCGCTAATATTTCTTATTTCACAATAAAATCAGTTTATTATATTCTATAATTTACTTTTATTGATATTATTTTCTGTATGGTATAAAATATCTTTCAGTTATCATTTATCTTAGAATTATGCTGACAATA
The DNA here is from genome assembly GCA_001407235.2 of Kudoa iwatai. Classification (NCBI taxonomy): domain Eukaryota; kingdom Metazoa; phylum Cnidaria; class Myxozoa; order Multivalvulida; family Kudoidae; genus Kudoa; species Kudoa iwatai. The sequence goes on along the minus strand of JRUX01000096.1, from coordinate 17,846 downwards.
TGCCTTTATGGATCATTATATGCATTATATCAATTATAATAACAAATATGTAATTATGATAATGTAGTTTATGTAATTATAATGGTTTATTCCCTTATGCGACTATCGTTACGAATTCATATATAATTAATTTTTTTTCTATATTACCCATTCAGTTTATTTGCTATACAAATAGAATTTATATAAAATGTATCAATCATTTAATTGTAATAGAATACTTATTTAATTTTTTTATTATATCTGTTAGAATGTTAACACAATAATAATTATATGATATGAAGTCATTATTAAAATGACACATAATTTACTGATACCGTAAATAAGTAATGGGCATATAAGAGTTTAGGTTGTTGCTTTGCTTATATTATGGTTGCTTCTTCTGTCGTTACCCCGCTGTCAACAGGCTCGCAGTATCTATTTTAGATTAATTATATAATCATATGAAATGTCTTTACATGTTTTAATATGCTGTAAAATAAGTGAATATCCTTTTTTATGCTCTTTTATTTTTCTAGATACCGTTACGTTAAACTGAAATATAGATAACTCTAATTCATGAATATTGTTTAATGAATTGATAGTTGATATGAGATACCAATCTTTGGGTATTTCTAGCTTAGCAGCAAGGCCATTTGTTTATGCTCTTCATCATGGAAGCACTTACAGAAAATTCTCTCGAATAACATTATGTAGTGAATGATTAATGATGTAGCGTACATATCAAACGTTATCAGAGCATGTGATATATAACACGTATGACTACTGTATAATGCAGAAAAGATACCTGTACTTGGCTAAATATGGAATTTTATAAAATAGTAGCTTTGAAAGCTTTTGGTGTGGAACAATAATATAAACAGTACATTTTTACATGCCTGTTATTATAGAGTGTTTTGAGTTATATAAGATATGTTGATCGTACAAACCATGACAGTAAGAAAATTTTTGAACCCTCTCAAATGATTATACTCATTTACAGTTAAACTGATTCCCTTCATGCATCAAATTTAATATTTTTAATACTAAATAAGGATAAAAAAAGATTCAGCACCGTTTGGTATAACAGCATGATAGATCCGGGCACTCAAGTAAATATTTCAAACTAATATAAATACTAATGACCTCAATTATTTAAAAAAATGTAATAAGTTACGTTTTTATGGAAAATTTACATTAAATATGTATATTTCACTCTCGACCACCATCGCACTATCTTCATGACGCAGCTCGGACTGTCGAATTTAATACGAATTCACCCGTGCATTTTTTTCACTTCAGCGACGTGCTGACGATTAAGCGTTGAGCTGAAAAAATTTTATGTACATCTTTAATGTATACGAGGAAACGCTTTTATCCTTTAGCCTACTTTTTACTAGTTATTTTTTAACATTTTGGTACATATATTATTAATAGTGTATTCACTGAATGATATATTTGTCTCATCAAAAACTATACTTATTAAACATTCAGTTAAAATCATTTTTGTTGTTTATATAGTCGCATACTACATAACAGTAAGCACCGCATTAAGATAATTGTCATTAAGATTTGTCTTTTTGACACTTGTGTTTGAAGTGAATCGCTGAGCATGTGTAGCAGTTAAAACTACCATTTTCTTTGAGTATGTAAGCTGATGTTAAAAGCTTTGTTGGTACCCACAGCAATGAGTAAGCATGCAGATGTTTAGATATGCTCTACGAGCATGCGCAGATAGTTACTGGGAGTTTGAGTGATTTGGTGGTTTTTTTAGGAATTAAAATAACCAATGAGTAATGAATCTCGTTTAGAATCAGATAATTGCAGCCTTTTAGAAGGAAAAAGTAAATTTATTTCTATTCCAGACACTACACCAAAACAGACTTGTTACGGTAAAAAATGCAGTGGTGGAGCCAAACCGAGAATCACGTCTATGTGTTGTGTTTGTAGAGCTATAAAAAAATCCGTATGGCTGTGTCATCCAATCTTCACATTTTTGGTTTGCTCTAAATGTTACGTCTCGACGTGTAGAAAAGGAGAAGATGAATTGGTTATGCCACGTCTTATTGTTCAAAAATCATGTGCCATATGTAAAGCTGAATTTTACTGTCATAAAAGTGGAGTTAAACTTATCAAATACATTGAATGTAGTCGCTGTATACTACGGTTTTGCTTAAAATGCTTAAGTACTCTACTTACAATGAATCGTCACAAGTTGAAAAAACTGAATGCACAGGATTGGATGTGTTTTCGATGTGATCCTAATATGATGCATCTGATGTTAAAAGATGCTGATATGATACTTACTAGACAGTTAAAAACATTTATATCCAAGCAACGTTGTCGCAAACGAAAACAACAAATCAATTTTACCGAATACAATAATGAATCATTCAGTATTCAATCTGGTTTGCTTCTAATTGAGTCAAATGTAATATTTAATCTTGGTAAGTCAGAATTTATTCTCTTTAGAAAGTAGATTCCACAATTACACATCGTGGTAACATATTTATTTATTCATCAACAACACCATTAGAAAAGCAATATAAACATGTATCTTTATATTATCTTTAACACTGCTTTTAATTTGAAACGTTACATTACAATACATTCATGTAGACCAATAACCTTAACTTCCATCCTGAGTATAAGCTTGAATTAAGAGATAGAATCCATCTAAAACCTCATCAAATTGATTCAATAAAATTTCTCTATGAACGTGTTATAAGCCCAATTGAGGAATGGCATAAAACTATACAATCCGGAACTGGTGATTCATGTGCTTTAGCACAGCAGGATTGCTTTGAAAGACGAAGAACTGTAAATTACTACTACGTTATTTTGTTTAAATAAGAACTATTTCAGATCGTAGTGTTTTTAAAAGCTTTGTTAAACTCAAAATATTCGACAACCACAAAGGTTTTGATTATAATTGACCGTCGTGATTCAGATAGTTGGACACGGGATTTACAATTCTTTTTACCTGAATCTATGTTTACTATTGTAACTATATATTGCCTTTTTTCGTGATATTTTGCTAATTAGTACTTAGAAATCAGTATTTTGTAACAATTTTTATAAAATGTTTAATATGAATCCAGATTTTAGCGGCTGGGGTGTGTTTTGGAGCATTGCATTGATCGACTATTCTCAATACATTACTGAAATAAGTCGTCCAAGATCATTACTTACCAGTATAGATGGTAATAAGCTTTTTATATTGAATATATTATTAACATTTTTAGGTCCTACAATAACAGTTTTCGACAATTATGATTTACTTGTTGAAAATTGTCCATATTTTGAGTTATGTGCTCATCAAATATATACAAAAAAAAAGATATTTCTTTCACATTCTCAAATTTTTAATCCTAAAGAATTGCATAATGCTCATCTACGATGTGTATCTAATAGTGATATGTTTTGGAAGGGAATTTTAAGTAATGCATCATATTACACTTTTCATATATTTATTACCAATTGGTACTTCTAACGTAACTCTTTTTAGATTCAAGACTCTTCAGCGCAATACGGATTAAAAATGTAAGAACACTTTTTGAGAGATTACGAAGATTGAATACATGCAAAAAAAGAGTAAAAAACCGCCGCCTTAAGCGTACTATTATTGTGAAACAGATTATTTCAAAAGTGATTCGATCAGTTCATGTAAATTTATTATTTTTGATAATCTATAAATTGCATTTAATTAATTGCAGCAACTTTCAATTGGTGATTCCAAGCCTAAACTATTGCCATTATATGAATTTCATGCATTTTTAAACTTGACTTTCCCTCAGATGAATTTATATAATTATTTGTTGAAATTTTTGGTTGAAAATAAATTGAACTTATCAACGTATTTACCATTTTTAAGAAGAATATTGCTTCATCCATGTGTTCTTGTTTCAAATCCTACAATTGAGGTGGCAGATCAGTCAAATAATAATTGTCGTAAGCCAACCCATTTAGTTTATAATAGCCAAATAAATGATGTATTGATGCTTAAAAAAACCGTTCCTCATAATTTAATGTAAAGATAAAAATATTTTTCTTTTAAATTTTTCTTTTATTTTATAGTACTAATTGTATCTCACGCTTTGAAAATATTCAAGACAAAATATGGAGCACCAAAGTTGAATTTTTAATAAGAATTTTAAATGTCTGCTCAGCAAAAAATATAAAAGTTGCTATATTCAGTAAAGAAGAAACGTTTTTTGAATATTTCGAAACAGCGCTTACTAATTTGTTTCAAATAACATTACGCGGTTCTAAAGCAGCACTATTTTCATGTGGAGTTAATCGTTGGAAAAATGGAGTGAATTATTATAGAATACATCCATCAAAGTTAACTTTTAAAGCAAAAAATTTTATTAATAATTTCAACAATATTCATATACCTACTGCGACTCTATGCTTGGTGAATGTAATTGATAATATGCCTGATATTAATTTGACTGGAGCTAGTTTGGTTGTTTGTATGGAACCGATGAATCAGCTTCATTATCTTAGATGTGTTGCTAGTGCCTACAGAGCTGATCAGACTAATGTTGTCACAGTTATAACTATGGCATCGAAAGTGATATAATTTACAATGTCATAATTAGCCATTGTAATAGTTTGTTTAGAGTACTTTTGAAGATTTTACCTTAAAAAATAGTTGTGATGAGTTGGATTCTGTTTTAGAAAATTGTAATTCAAAGTTTCTAAACGATATAACTCCTAAGTCGTATGTTGATTTATCATCGATACCTTTTAATCAAAGTGAGGCACGTTTTCCTGCGGTACTTATTTATGTTTAATTCATCATTCTACTAGAATTTAGGATCACTTTTTATCATCAATCAAGCCTCATCAATGTGGTGTCACAGAGATTCGCACTATTACTACATATAAATAGTGTTTTAATTCTTTTAAAGCAGAGTGTTTGTGTCATATAATAATTATTTTTTTGTGAAATTTTCTCTTTCTACATCTTCCTTTAGTTATTTATAAAAAGATTCTGCCTTTACAATATTTCTGCTATATTGTTAATTGTAGTTATCTTAATACCTGGTTGACTAATTTTTTGAATTGCTCCTGTTAGCAAGAAATGTAGTAATAATATAGGGTATTTTTGTTTTTAGCCATAACAGCATGTAAAACTTATTATTTTTTAGCATAATTTTTTATCATCCTTTTGAGATTTATTTACTTAAAATGCTGATTTTAACATAAAGCTATTACTTTTACTGTTACAACAATTATGTCAGTATAAACTGATTTATACCTAAAAATTTAATACTTACGTATCTCTTAATGATTTTTTATTTACAAATGTATGTCCCATGATTTAAAATTATATCATTAAATTGTTGATTTATCCTTCTATCTTCTGCAAAAACTTATACCTGGCTAGAAAGTTGTGAAAATAATGTCATTTTTTGATCATTTAAATTGTTTCCAAGTAATATCAAACATTCAGATATCTTTTAATTATTTTTTGTTGTATCATGTTATTTAAGGGCATTATTAATTAATTATTTGCTTATTTTTTTTTAAATTAGCATTGGCTGCCATTTTTTTTAAATGTCACCACTCTTTAATTTGTTGAATGTGATATGGGATTTTTTAGACATATTATTTTGGTACATTATGATTTATATAAGTCTTATTTTTATTTCGTCTAATATAGCTATAATGCATGCTTAATAAAAGAAAAAATCAATGCTTTTAGGAATTACTATTATCATAAATATGTGACTCGACTAACATGGAGGCTGTAAGCAAATGCTACATAAGCCAGCATTAATCTTGCACCATGATATTATTATTTAAGTATAAAATTCATTTAAGAACGCATTATTTGCCCCAATCTTTGTTATATACAAATAAATTTGTTGTAAGGTAAGGAAGATTTACGTAGTACTAATTTATATTGGTGTGCTTCTGCTAATTTTTGATATAACTCAATGAATTTAGTTTCATATATTAATTTTTCAAATGCTATCTTTTCTTAAAAAGTCTGCTTGAATGTATTATTTACATTTAAAATAAATTAGGACCATAGATTAATTTGCCAATATTCTCTTACTTTTAGAATGAGCATAGAGTTTTAAGAACTATTCTCATAAATACACAAGACTAAGAAACATCAAAAATTTTTGTACGAAATATTTAATGTACTACAGTTTGATATATGAAATGTAGTGTGGGTACTTTAACACCGGATTTTTTTAAATAAATTACTATTGGCTTATTTTAATTAAAAAAAATTTACTTGATAGTAATAGGTTGTTTGATATTTGACAATTAAAATTCAGTTAGTCAATTTTAATAATCCAAACGTAGCATTTAGACAAATATTTGCAAGTTTTCATTCACTTCTTATTTTTCACGCTTTATTTTTAATAATAATTTAACTTGTGATTAAAAAATTAAATTGGTTGTTTCACCAAAAAACTATTTTATTTTTAACTCCTCAAAACCTATATTCTTGGTGAAGACGGTAATTTGTGTCATTTAGCCTTTTCTATGGTTAAATTCAGTTGTTATAGCATAGTAAAACTCCAAAAAATTCTTTCTGTAATCTATTAATCTTAAGAAATGGTTCATTGATAGAGAATATGTCTGAAAATACTCTATCGTTAACTCAATTTCTAGGTTAGATTAGACACAGTATCTAATGCTATAGTATTTTGAGTTAGATATAAACAAATGCATCATCATATTGATAGGAGTTTTTAGCTTGTGATAGGTTTGCTTATGGTAGGAATAATGTTGAATGAGAAATAAATTGTTTAAAACCTGAAAACTGTGTTTCTATAGTGTAATACAAACTATTTGAGTATATTAATTAAGCAAACCCTTTACAAGACATTCTCTATACACCATTTTGATATTACTTCAATAATAATGTGTATCCAGTATTCCAATGGTAATAGATGGATGTTTTGTGTATAAAATCTTTACACTACTGTTAACGTGTTAATACAGTGCTTCAGTGCCAAGAACATTTAATAAGAAAACAATACCATTTAAATCAATGAATATCTTAATTTGTAAAAAACTATGAATTTCTTTAAAAAGCAACTTTTAAACATTTTCTACTGGCAATCCATTATAATATAAAATAATAAGCCATTATGATTTATGTTTTAAAAAATTGGTATTCTATTAACTTTTAATTAATGATAAATAATAGTGGGTTAGTAATAAATGATGCAAAAATTACGCTTTTTAGCACATAATATTAGGTTTTATATTTATTGAGGCTAAAACTAAGGATTATATAATGAAAAGTGAATGTATGTAGTATTATTTTAATTTTTTTTCGTTTAATTATAATAGCTGTTAATCATATGTAATATATTAAGAATCCAACCCAATGTTGGGTTAATAATAACCACTGCAGCAATCTTAATTATTTATTTAACAATGTTATTTCTCTCCAATATTATAATAAAAAAGTGGAAATTTAACTAAATATGTAATGGGAATTATACTAATATTTAAAAATAATAAAATTAAAAACATAAAAATATATTTTTTTAAAAATATAACAAATAAAAATAGTTATCATGTAAATATATCAGTAAAAAGTAATCATCTTTTTAAGGACTTTACTCCAGATGGATTGCTCAATCGTTTTTCATTTCTTTTATTCATTCTATGTTCAATCACCTAATAAAATCAAATTCAGATATTTATAAATTTAATATTCGCCATATACTTTTTGTTTAAGTTCTGAGAGTTGATCTGATAATTTTTCAACTTTTTCGGCTGTTAACAGAAGAATATTTTTTAAAATTCTTGTTTCTGATTGTTCATCGTTATTTTCATTTGAAGATAGAGTCATACAACGAAGTCTAGGAAACCATTCAACTGATTTTTTCTAATTAATAAATGATTTTTTATATGAATATATTTTAAAAAACTTTTATCATATTAAAAACGTAGCTTTCAGGTCCAGTGAAATCTGTAGGATCTTTTACTTTTAATAAAACAATAAAATAGAAATAATTCCAGATGTTGTGTTCTTTTCTAATATGTTCTTCAAAGGTGACCTTTTTATTTTCAAAGGATGATCTACTAAGGGAGCAAATAAGGCAGTTGTTTCTCATAATTTCTTCTCTTTCGTGTTTTTCTTCCCTCAAATTCGCAAAAGTATCAATAATTACACCAAAGATAAGGTTAAGTGTGATAACAATGATAATCATAAAGAAAGCAAGATCATACACTACTCTTGCAAAATAGTGATGATTCTATAAAAGAAGGAGGCATCATTATTAAAGAGTAGTATAAATAGACAGCAATACTTGAAGGGATGGGGGTTTCATGTAGTCGCCAATACCACCGCCATTTCTCAGACCATTATTAAGAACAGTGATAAGACACATGTACAAATTTTGGCAAGTATTTTCTTCAACGCTTTCCATAGTATATTCATTCGTTGTGGCATTAAAAATATAGTTAGTTCCTTCAACAGTGAATGCTTCTCTGAAATATGTATAGCCAAGTATAGAGAAAAAGTATATGAGAATAATTGACATGAACCCTGTCAAAAGAATAGATTGATAATTTCTTGTGACACTTCTTATAACATTTAGTAGTGTATCAATTCTGGATATAAAATCAATAAGAAGAATTGCATAGAATAGTTCATTATAAAAAGCTCCAAATATGCTCACAAATATATTTATTAAGTCTATAGCAAATCTTTTATCATAGAGAAGTTGATAAAATCTCATTTGTGAGAGGTTTCCGGTGGTTAATGTATGGCAGTAGAAAACTAGCATACGACAAAGAAGCTATATATAGACAATAAATTCATATTTACACAATTCTATAACGAAAAAACAATTACATTGACAATACTAAGAATTTTCATGGTTATTTTAACATTAGTAGTGTATAATAATCGAAAGGATATAATTAGAACATTAAATTTAAGTTTTGTGAATTTGTAAGTACAAGTTGTTATTATCGAAAATATAAAAAGAATCCATAGTATGAAGTTTAAAGACTTAGGAAGTTCTAAATATAGCATTTATTTTATTAAATTAATCAATATTATTTTAAATATAGGTAAATAAATTCTATTACGTGTATGATCATCCCCATCACCAAAAGGGTAATAAACTGCAATAATCATATTGATAACCAGTGTAAATTGTATACACAGCATGACCCAAATATCTGATTTAGATGTAAGCCATGAAAAATATGGGTTTTCTATTAGTATATTGTTATTTTAATGCAATAAAAAGTAATTATTTATAAACTATTACCATCAAGTGATTTTCTTAGTAGAATATTTTCATAGAGCGTATTGGTCTTTTTTGAAAATTCATTAACCTTTAAAATCATTTAAAATTAATCAGATTTGGTCATGAGCGCGTGAAAATTTTTAAAAAAATATACAATACTGTTATGTTCATCCAGAGGTGTCTCATTGATAACATTTGTTTTATAATCATCAGTGAGATACTTACAAATGGGTGGTATAGGAAATATTATTCTTTCTAAGCCAAGATCTTCTCTTACGACCTATTTATTTGGATGAAATAATTAAAAAATTTAAATTAATACTATATATATAAATAAAAAAATAATAATATTATACTTCAATTTGAGCAGTTAATTCAATATAATGTTCAATTGCACATTTCCAATGTTGATTTTCAGGTAACTTTTTTAAAAATTGTGCTAAAATCGCATCATGATTTGATAGCTATGTAAATTAATCAAATTAAACGTGATTACTGAAGAACTAATAGAATTACTTGATAGGCGAGTATAAAAATATTGTGCCCAAATTCTTCTTTTAAAATTTTTTCTTGAGAATTATCCTTAGCACAACTTTGCTCATAGGTTTGTGCAATTATATCAAACTTAAATATAGAATTGAAATGAAATAATATATATCTTAAATTGATTAAATACTAGTTGTGTGGGAGTGATATGACGTAAGATACGTTCAGCGATCAAACTATCATTTCTACTTTCCATAATGGCTAACAATAGCTTAGATGCACCTATCTAAATTTAATGTAGTGCTATATAAAATATAACAAAATATTACTTTTAAATCTAAAACGATTTCACTATTAGTTTCAGATAAAGGTGATATATCATTTAGAATTAAAGCTACTATTACATCAAGTCCATTAGAATCTTTACTTACAATAGTGTTCTAAATTTTAATTATATCTTTGGTTCATTTTATATTTTAGAACAAAAATTTACTTGATTTTCATGGCATGGACCTTGACAATATTCTGTTAATGTATTTATGCATTGTTTTACAAGTTGAGCATTAATAGTATTCACATAGAGACCAATAAGCCCTAAACCACCCGTTGTACCTCCACACAACATATCTAGTATATCAATTGTAATTTCAACAAGATTATATTTTGATTTTAATGAAGGTTGATCTCTTAAAAAATTTTGTAAATCTGAATTGTGATTTTCACATAAGAGCTGTAAAAATCTAAGTATCTTTTCCAAATTTAGCATATATTCAGGAATAGTTTCCACATCATTTTCTGTTTCATTCTCTAGTATATTATCGTAGACATCATTTTCACTAAATGACTCTACAAGATCGCTTTTTAACTTTTCATCGTCTGATTTCATGAGGTTATTAGAATTTGATAATCTTTTAAGAGTAACAACATCAGAGATATTTTTACTTGTATTTAAAAAGTTGTTATTTAAAGACCCTATAGTAGATAACAACTAATAGTGAAGTAATATGTAGTAAAAATTTAATTTATATAATTAATTAAACAAATCTTAATATTAATGATTTAAATTTAGAATCTTTACCTATTTAATATTAAAAAAAATCTCAAAGATACGAATTTAAGGGATAACAAATGATTAATATAATTAATATTTCACATCAATTGTAAATGCTCATATGTTTTTTTAATCAATATTAATATTTATATATATTATCATACTATTAGCAAACGTCATGCAAGTAAAAGCTTTGTATGCTTTTGTCGATTGATCGCTATTTGAGTTGATTCTATTATTTTGCGAGGTAATTTCACTAATACAGGATTTTATCATAGCCTGCGCAGCAGTAAGATGTTCAAATGTTTTTTTAAAAAATTCTTCAGCTTCTTTTTGTTTAAAAAGTTTGTAAAAACTTTTCTATAATATATTATACTTAAAAAATAACTATATATAAAAATAATAATACTTGAACAGAAGCATTTCCGCCATCAAGTAATCCCACAGCAAAGTCAATAGTAAGTTCAAATATTTTATTATTGTTTGTATGGGTGATTAAATTAAGAATTAACTTACTAGCCCCCTCTTTATCAAGTAAATACTGCATTTCATTTGAATGAGCTATTCTTCTTGTAAAAAATGTGTTATCATCTGCTAAACATGTATTTTCATCATCATTTTCGTTGGAAGGTTTGGTGCTGTCAATATTCTTAGAAACTATTTGACTATTTCGAAAATTGTTGATAAGATTTGTAATAAAAGCTAAAAACGTATATTTTAAATGCTAATTATTACTTAGTGTCAATTAATAAGAAATACATGGTAAATTTTTAAAAATACGATGACCTTCAACAGAAGATCGTCTAGATACTACTTTAAGTGAATTTTTATCGCTTTTTTTAAATGTAAAGTATCGATTTAGCATATCTAGTCTTTTTTTCTCGCACTATATTATTAACATTCCATATAAATTAATACAACAACTATCAAAATATGTATACTTCATTAGTAATTTTATCAGGAGAAACCATCATTTTAAGAACTTGTAATAGTTTCGCACAAAGATCAGGATCATAATTAACAAGATCATTACCGTGCGTTATCATACTATTTAATAGTTGAAACATGGATATTAGTTTAATTTAATTTACGTTTCGATGAATTTTTTTGTCTCAAATGGGCAAGTAAAAAGTCCTTGAGGGTTGTAAAAGATATCAACCAATAATGAATACTCTGCTTGTATAAATACTTTAAAATCTGGCTGAATACATTTTATTACTTCCTTTATATAAATTAAAATGATTATATTTGTCACTTATTTTTAAAGATTGTTAAATTACACTAAATGTTTCAACAACTGATATATCTTTCAGAGTTGATTCTTTAGTTAATTCATTTCCTGTACTTCCATTTGTTTTAGAGTATGTATTTTTAAGTTTAGACATCCAAGTGAGAGAAGTTTTTTTAGCAATATGTTCTTGGCTTATCATTTGATCAATCTCATTTTCCAATTTACTTGGTAGTGGTATACCCCATACTTTAGCTTTTCATAAATTATATCATTCAAATTTTATTTTATTCATTTACCGGCAGATGTCAATCTTTTTAAGGGTATTTTAATACTTGAAACACCTTTTAAAATGATAAAAGTGCACTGAGATAATTTAAAGAGGGCTTTTATCAGATCAATAAATAACGATTGTCGATTCTAAATAATGTTTTTGATGTAATACACTAGAAAATAAAACTATTAAAATTTAATTAATAAATTACTCTAGCTATTTGTGATACGTCAGAATTGTTTAATGTGAAATAATATTCAATATATTGTGGAATTATTGTTAGAAAATAATCTAATACCGCTGGAGAATTTTGATATTGTTTATCTTGAGTCGCTATATAGTTGATATCTTTAACAAACAATTCAAATATAACCCATATATGTGCTCCTCCATGGATTTCTTTCAGTTCAACTTCAGCGTCAATAAAAGCATGAAACAAAAAATTTAGGTATGCATTTGCAATCTAAATATTCAGATAAAAATATTAAAATAAAAAAACCGTAATAAAAATTTGTTTACTCTTCTATTAATGCCTTTTTCTATTATTATATCAATTGTATCATTAAATGAAATAATGCTTTGACATCGAATTTCAGCATATACATTCTTACCAAAAGTACAATATGTTAATAGCGAAATAACTTCCAAATGAAAATCAAGACAATAATCACTAAGATGTTGTTCTTTGTCACATAGGCATTCAATAAGAGAACAATGGTTAGCTCCATCAAAATCAGGTGGAAAAAGTATTTCTTTTCCTTTACTTAGAACCTATTAATAAATTTTTAAAGCATTCAACATACATAATCTATACATTATAAACAATAATATCTTGCATCCTTCTAAATATTCGTCCACCATTATAGACAAATTGTTTTAATAGCTGAATACATGGAATAGAGCCTTTTTGTAATCCACGACAAGCATTCATTACAACTGAATTATCAACTTTGTGACAAAGTTCATAATTGTCTTTTAAAATGGAAATAGCAGTATTTATTTCAACATCCTATGTAAACAAAAAAACTAATATTCAATAATTCAATAAAAATCAAGAGTACATTATAATTTTCTGTAAATTTTGGTAATTTGCACAATAAAAGATTCTGATTACGATTATTTTGATAACAAAATAGCTGTAAAAAATTGTGCGATTTCACTACGATATTTAAAAATGATTGATCATTCTATAAGTTTGAAAAAATGTATAAAACCTATTAAACTATATATTTACATTTTTGTAAGGAATATCAAGTAGACTAAGTACAGTTTCATGTACACCCATATTTCGAAGTAATGATTGACCATGTTTTCTATCATTATCTGACAAATTAGTACTGCACATTAGTATAAAATCATTTAAAATCTAGTAAATAAAATAATATCTGTTTTTTTTTGCATAGAACTTACTTCTATGATGGTGCTACAAAACAAATCAATAGTTTCATGAGTTGGTTTTATTTTATTTGAGCTTTCAAGATATTCCCTTACAAGTTCCTTCAAAATTTTTTATTAATTATATAATTGTTATACACACTCTCTAATATAAAATTACTCTTTCAGCAGAATTATTCCCAGCCTAATGAAAGAAAATATATTATAACGCACATTACATATTTATATAATAATTAGTAGTAAATATACAGTTATCTTAGGTGTTGTTTCCGTAGAATTGCCTCTCATACCAGTTGTATATTTTTGATTATCAATATTTTGACGGGACACAGTACTTGTTACTCGAGTAGGTGAACATGGCTTTTTGTTAGAATTAGATATACATGGAATCCATAATTCACTCTTTTCGATTAACAAATGTAAATAGTCTAAATCTTGCTGTATTTTTGAATAATTCTTAATATCATCATCTGAAACTAGTAATTGAACTTGGCTTACAATCATTGACAATTCACTCCATTGAGAAAAATGACGAAACAAAAGTTGAAGCGCTCGAAAAACTAATGGTTGATGATTTTGCATGATAAGCTTAATCAAAACTCTAGCAATTATCTTTCCTCCCATAGAATCCAAGTTACTTTTTCCGAGACTTTATTATATTATATTAATAAAGAATACATGTATGCATATAAGATTGTAACTACTCTTAGTAGTTAATTGAATTTTTTTATATTATTATTATATTGCAAAATTTGTATTAAATTATTAAGTATTTTTAACAATTCTGTATTATAAATATAAAAATAATACATACAATTAAATTTTAAAAAAACTACCTTAATCTTTTATAAAATTATTATATAAGGTAAATATAGTATTTAATATACTACGATAATAAAGTAAATTTATAATTGATATCAATATTAATATTTATTTAAATAGAAATTGTTTATATTATATTTTTTAAACAAGAATATTAATACAGCACGCTGTATTTTTAATGATAAAGTTAACTAGGATACTTATAATAATCACAGTAAAATAATAATTGACTTACTATTTATTTTCAATAATAGCCTTTCCAATATTCTTAATGTTGGTTTCTTTATTTTCTAGTTATTTTTTTAAGGATTATATAATTAATAACCAATTTTTATATTTAATTTACCTTTAATGTTGGATAAATTTTTTTTATATTCTGCTTTAAATATTGATAAAAGAGTAGTAACTTCTGAATCCAAATATACAGACATAACAAAATCAATAATATCTAATATTTTCTTTTTCAAATTTAAAATAATCATTTCCTAAAATTTTTTTAAAATAATCTTCTACGCTAACTATATAGTACATTTGAATCATAAGTATCATGATCAAGAATATGCAATAGCATTCTTGTAATTTTAAGAAGTTCTTTATAGCTGAAAAATCCGAATTTAACTAAATGTAGGACAAGATTTATCACCTAAATTTTATTTAACATTAATTTATTTAACTTAAGTTATTAAAATTATAAATACTTCATATGTAAAGTGGTTCATTGCATTATTTTGTGTTGATATAGGCACTTTTGTAATTGATTCCAAATGGCTAATAGTATAATCAATAAGTTGATTGAATATAACTCGTTGTGTTAAACTTATTCCAAAAAAAGTGTTCCTAAATGGTGTTTTTGGAAAAAATGTCTTAAAACTTAACAAGGTGTATTTACTGAGATATATCTTCACTAAATTCATCAATTTGTGACCATAATCTTGAATATCGTATCGCAAGAATAGGCTCATAAGGATCACGGTCAATGTGAAGAGTAAGCATTAAATTACAAAATATACTACGAAGTGGATATGGAAGCAACACATCTGACAAGCACCTATACATAAAAATAGATTAATTCTTATTTCTGATTAATTTATAGATAAAATATTTTCCTTCAACTATCAATCAATAGATTACTTTAGAACAAGTTCTGCACTCAAACTTTTGTTCAATTTATCTATGGCTAAATATTGTCGATTAAATGTCATAGCAGTAAAAAGACGTAGCTGTTTTTCATAGAAATTATAAACAGGTAAATCTTCTGGTTTATTATTAATAAAACCATTTACTACATGAGCTAATGTTTTGCTTCTTTTGTCATTATTCCAATATAAAACAACTGTATCATTAATATATCTATATAAATATGTTATGAATAATTTCAATAAATTTTACGATAGAAATTATTTATTTATAAAAAAGCTACAAATTACTTGGTTGTTATAAGAATATAAGCATTTTCTTCACGTAAAAGTATTTTACAAATAAGTTCCTGAGTGGCTTGAACTGCCATATCATTTGATACACAAAGATCAGCCAAGTTATCCAAATAACGGCAATCTCTTTTTTTCTTTATTAATGTCACAAACGTTGATACTTCTTTCTCTGAAATGTGTTTTTCAAGTAAATTTTTATTATTGTGTACTAAATCTGTGATTGTTTCTTCTGCAGAGATATCCAGTCCAATTTGAGATTGAAAAAAGAGAAATTTTTCTGCTACATATTCCTAAAAATAACTTTTCAATGATCCGATAATTCATATTCATTTTTAAATACATTTAAAATATTTTAATTTATTTTTTTTAATAAATTTAATAAATAAACTGACTATACATACTACGTAGAACAGAAATTTTACAATAAAACATCTAGTTTATTAAACTACTAACTCAATAAATAATTCTAATTTATGATTAATAGCCACATTAATACATGTAAAGTAATAATTGTACAATTTATAGTTTATTTAAACCAAATTTATTGACATATGTTTTAGAACCCCTCTATACAATTTTTTTCGGACTGTCACCAAACACGCCCTTTGATGGACCATAAATAAAAGCTTATTAAACTCTATACCTATGCATTCAAAATTCATATTAAATTAAAGTAAACAATATAACATTTTTCCCCCCTTTTACTAATAAATAGATTAGTTAATATTGTTATTTTAAGTTTATTAATCGTCAACTGCTTATTTTTAAATTAAAACTGCATACAAACAATCATTTTATCATTTTTTTTTAAACTTAACAATTTTTAAAACAAATAAGACTGTTAGTATAAATAATATAAATCATAATGCACAAATTAATACCATATTAAACAAAAAAACTAGTTAAATGATGTATTATTATCTTAAAAATATGATCCATGTATATAATATACATGATAATTTTTTCTCGAACTTTTTTTTAGTTATAAATTGTATAATTTTTAAAAAAAAAATTAATATTTAATATATTTTCTATGATTTTTGGGTTTATTACTTGTATAAACTTCATTATGTGACGTATATTTAAATATCTTAATATGATGACAGTTAATATTTTATCAATAAAATATAGTATATGGCTTTTTAAAAGATACATAATTTATTAAATAAATATAGACATTAAAAAAGTATTTTAAGCTAAATTCGATTTAATTTAATTTATAAATTGTAATTAATATTTCTAGGTAATTGAGGAGCTTATTTAGTGCTTATTTCATAATAATCCTTTATAATCAATGATAATAGCAATTATTTAAAAAAAAATAGAAAATGCTTTCTATTTTTTGGTATTTAATTTTCTTAAAAGTAATAAAAATAAATAATAACTTCATTATGTGCACAAGACAAAGAGTTGTCAATCTGAAGTGTATACTATTGAATTTTGATTATGTTATTTTTTTAAAAATTTTAGTTATTTTGGTTAAATAAAATAATTAAGTTTATTTTAATTACTAATTACATAAATAGTTATGTAAAAAATACTTTTGTGTCATAAATTGAATAAAAACAGTAAAAAAAAACTTAATATGCTAAAAAAATTTGTATTCCTAAACTCTTAAAGATTCTAGGTTAATAACTATTGTAATTTTTAATTGTGTCTACTTAGTATATATAAAATATAGTCAGTTATTTAAGTAACTTCTCTGACTAAAAATTATTTCTATTCTTATATATATATATATATTAATTAATCAATGTAGCAGCATATAATTTTAAAATTATACTATACAATCAATAGAATGTACTTGATTTTTTCTGTAATTTCTGCTGGATGTTCTTAAGAGTAAGTGGCATAACTTTAGAATTTTTCTAAGCTGTTGATTTTTATTTTCGAATAAAGTATCAACTGTAACAAGCTGTTTAATTTTAATACCATCATA